>SKCR01006323.1:0-25072 GCA_019454045.1 Zanthoxylum bungeanum
ATGTATTGTAAGTATACCAAGAATCTTCTGTCAAATGTTTATTTTTCCATTTGTTACTTTGCTTTCTTTAAGCTAAAATTGATGTGGAATCTTTTATTCCCATGTTTGTTGTTGTTGGCATGTGCTTTTATTGAAGTAAGAGTGACAAGATGCTTAACATTTGTGAATTTGTTCGTCATTGTTCCTTTGTGTTTCTCTTATTGTGGTTTGGCCAATTAATATCCTTATATGTTGTAATTTTATCCATACAGAATTCATTATGAAAATGGCAACTAAACAAACACCTTCCTTTGAATGCATTTTAATGATGTTACCAGGTATTTGAGAAGCTTGGACCAAGTTTATTTGATTTTCTAAAGAGAAATAAATACTGCCCCTTTCCTGTGGATCTTGTTCGGGAATTTGGACGTCAGCTTTTGGAATCTGTAGCATGTGTGTGCATTGTTCTTGGCTCTAGTTTCATCAATTTTTTTATTCTCTTCTAACCAATCACCCAGTTCTGTTTCTTGGCCTGTTTTGTTTTATCCAGGATTAGCTCTGAATTTTATTTTTCTCTCCTTGTGTGTAACACGTTTTCAATGATTTATTATATCCAACAGATATGCATGATTTACGCTTAATTCACACTGACCTGAAGCCGGAAAATATACTTCTAGTTTCCTCTGAATTTATAAAGCTTCCTGCCTACAAGGTATTTGGCCATTTAAGACTTGATAAAGTCATGTCATTTTAGCTTTGGGTACAGACTTTTTAGTTATAATATTTAAAAAATTGCTTGGAATATGGTACAGAGGAGTTCTTCAGATGAAATGCCTTTCAGGTGCTTGCCAAAGTCAAGTGCCATTAAGCTGATTGATTTTGGTAGTACTGCTTTCGATAATCAGAATCATAGCTCCATTGTTTCCACAAGACATTACAGGGCCCCTGAGGTTATTTTAGGTAACTAGTTACTGTGTTGGCAAATAAAATGCACTTTTTCTGCCTTTTTCCTTTACCGCATGTGGTGTTTCAAATCCTAGGTTTTGAAACAACTAGAATATTGCTATTCTTCTATGCCTTCTTTTTAGGCATAGATAGATAGAAGGAAAGGGCTTAATTTTTTAGAAGATTCAAGAAAAGCAATTTTTAGAGGATATAATTTTCCTTTCTTGTTTCCCATCATTTTCTTTTCCTTTAAAAAATTAATATAAAGAACAGCCGCCCAAATGCCAAATGGCTTTGTTGGATTTTTATGTAAAAATTCATATTATGCTGGCTATCATTGAAGTCAGGCACTTTGGTTGTAGTAGTATTGGTGAAGTGGTATTTTGAAGAGGAACTTCATCAAATTATTTCCTTAACTGCATGCTTAAGTTTACTTTTTGAATAGATACTTTGATTTTATTATGTACTTATGTGGTTAGAGTTGACACTCGTTGAAGAATGAAGAGTCTTATAGTGCTGGCAGAAATTCTCTTGATGTGCTTTCCATTGGATAGATTCAAGCCACACATATCATGTATGCTGTTGTCTGCTAATACCAGCTTAGGAAAATGCTAGCACCTGCAATTTATCCTGAAAGTAGTTTATGTTTGAGAGCTTGATTAGTTGATATCTGTGTTTGTATATTTCATGTCTGTGTGCATTTCGACTTTGAATCTATAATTTATTTTTTGCTTTTCTAATCTCTGTTTGTGGTTCGTGATTGCACTATTGTATGCATTCACACCCAATGTACTGACTGGCATTTGTCCACTTATTTGTTTCAGGGCTTGGTTGGTCCTATCCATGTGATATGTGGAGTGTTGGTTGTATATTAGTCGAGCTATGCACGGTTAGTCCTGAATATTTTAGATGTATCAAGCCCATTGGCAACATTGAATATTTACTTCAAATTTTTAATATATGGAAATTTTGTGTCAGGGTGAAGCACTCTTCCAGACGCATGAGAACTTGGAGCATCTGGCAATGATGGAGAGGGTATTGGGTCCTCTGCCCGAGCATATGATTCGAAAGGCAAGGTAAGTTAACTGTTGAAGTTTAATGACAGTTTGTCCAGTGACAATGGCTGTTTCTACAAAATTCTTTTTTCTCTTATTTGACAATTTTTGAGTGTTTGAGAAAATAGTCATTATTGCTGAGGGTTTGAGAAATGCAGTTCAAATGCTCTCTATTACTAATGTAATTATTATTATTATTATTTTTGCTCATTTTGGGTTTATATGCAGCCGGGGGTCTGAAAAATATTTCAGGAGAGAATCAAGATTAAACTGGCCTGAAGGGGCAGTTTCTAGGGAGAGTATTAGAGCTGTGAAGAAGCTGGATCATCTGAAGGTTTTTTTTTCCTTCGGCTGTTGAGGAAACTGTTTCTAGATTTCCATTTTGGTAGTTTTAACATACTTTTGTTTTATGCAGAGTATGGTATCACTTCATATAGACAGTTCAAGGTCTCCACTTACTGACTTATTGCACGGTTTGTTGAGATATGATCCTTCGGAACGTCTCACTGCTCGACAAGCTCTCAATCACCCATTTTTCAGGAATACATGAATAAAAGCCCATTGGCAGTGTAATGTTAGTTGTGTTGGTTGTTTTTAGGAAATGAAAGGCTCAGACAAAGAGCTTTGAGTTTCTCATATACTTGAAATATGTGCATAAATGTTAGCTTAATGAAAATGTTTTTGTTGTATTTTATGAAGGAGCCATTGTTTGTTGGTTAAATTGGAACTTGTTTAGAGTTTACAATAGCAGTACAATGAAGATGGATGATGTGCTAAACTCAATTATTTTCTCATGATAAAAGTTCCACGGCTAAATTTAAACATTTACAGTTACATCTTAGCATTCTTGAAACTAGTCTTCTAAAACGCGGTAGGCGGCTGCGTTTTCATTAAGCGGTACAATGCCGCTGCGATTAGGGCCAAATCAGCGTCTACGCACTCGGCAATGGTTTTTCTTAATTTCTAATACCCCTCAATTTATTGCAGCATTTTGGGGCTTATTAGTTATTACACTCATTCAATTATTCCCTGTACGCACATTCAAAATCAAACCAAAAATAACTACAGAAAGCCAAAACGTTAACAAGGCAAAGACTATTTCACTGTAATTTTTTTATTTTATTTTTTCACAACACAAATATCTATTAATTTTAGCACAAACTATTAACACTTGCATGATTCAACACAAAACCCTAAGTTTCTACAAGCTTTTTTTTCAAACTATTAACACTTGCGTGATTCAAGACAAGCCTATTTTCCAATTTCTTCAACATAAACCCTCCTTTATATATATAGATATATTCCCTAATGTTTGAAAGACCCTAAATCCTTCAATTTTAGTTGTTTCTCGACCAATTGATCATATAGGCATTTTCTCCATCACTCAAATACAGTTTTCATCAAAAATTTAACAAATATAAAAATCCCCTACCAATTGATGATATATAAATATTCTCCATTACTCAAACACCATTTTCATCAAAATTGTAACAATTATGAAAAATCCGAAATTATCTTTAAACCCTAATTTCAAAAGTTCAATTTAATTTTTAATTTTTGATTTATTGTTAGTACGTCAACACTTAATTGGTTGATTTGATTAATATTTAAGCACTTTGTGATTTATAGCTATTAATTCTTAATTTTATTTATTAATTATGCTAAATTTATTGTTTATGTTAATTTAAATTTATTGATATATAAATATTCGGACCATAATCTTCCCCTTGTTGAGATACGCAGGTTGGACACCTTGGTTGCCCAAATTGGACTTTCGATTACCATCGTTTGACTGTTCATCGGTGACTACCATGCATTCGCCGTCACCACTACAACCATTGTGATCATCGTGACATGTACTGACCATTAATTACCTTGTGGTGGGATTTTGAAGACGTTGGAGTTCAGTACGTTATTGTTACAATTTTGGGGTTGTAAATGTAAGATTTTGAAAGTTTTAGACTAAATCGTAAATTTAGTATAATTAGCATATAAATCTGAAATTTCTTATTTTTAACGGTTAATAAGTGATATTTGAGAGTTGTCTGATCAAATTGATGATGTCGGATAGTTTTAGGGGTTAAATTGAAAATTTAGAAAGTTTAGGGGTAAAAAATCATAATTTTAGTAAAATGTAGGTACCTAAAAATAATTTTATACTTTTTAAGACTTTAACGATGACATATAAATATAGAGAATTTTTGTGTGGACTAAGGTAAGTGTTGGGAAAATCTACGGTCCCGATGATAAAGCGATGAAACATAAGTGCGAATACAACGAAGAAGTTGCGGAATACTTACATCGATCGGTTGAGGCGATGCGATGAAGAACAAAACTTTTCTGCCCTCCTTGGAAGCTCACGGCAACATGCAGTTTTTGTGCTCTCCAATTTTCGGCCATGGACTCCATTGTTGTCTTCAAGCTCCAAGCTCCTCAAATGGTGATTCCAAGCTCACAAGTGGGATTCCCTATCACCTTTGTATGTCTCCATTGTGTGCTAGCACTCTTGCTTTTGCAACAAAATCATCACTTGCTTCTCCTTTAGTTCTCGGTGAAACCAGAAAACAGAAGAGGAAAAACAGGTCCAAGACCGTGAGAGAGAAGAGGGAAATTTTGGCTCCAAACCGTGTAAGGGAGAGAAAATAGAAGTTATCAAAGTGCTGTGTGTTTTGTATATCAAATTCCAAAAATAAAAGTCAAATACCATTTAATAAAATAATGGTATATGTCTTTCAATCACACTTGAGTGTCCAACACTCATCCATCATATCTTATCAACTTCCATCACTATTCACTCAATTAAGTGACAAGTGATTTGACGCTTGATGTGACTTGCGGGCCGCAATCGAATTCGAATTGCGAGTGCGCTCGCAAACACTCCCGGGCTCGGGTTCGCTAATTCCAAATTAACGAATTTTCCGTTGCGACGTAATTAAATAATTATGCCTAGCAAAATTACTATTCACATCGCTAACGAATTAATTTTAAATTAACTCGTTCGCCCGAATTAAAATCTAATTTCAATTCCGCGTCGAAATCCAATTTCTTATAATACATCGAATATATTATTTTATCGATTAATTCCAAATTAATCGTTTTCTCTCTTTATATAATATTTTATCCCAGATAAAATATCCCCGTAATTAATCCCAGATTAATTTTCTCTCATTTAATTAATCCCAGATTAATAAAGTGTGAGTCATACATCATCGGTGAATCTTCAGGAAGCGACCTATGAGATCCCCGGATATGTTGGCAGTAAATCCGGTCGTCGGACTATCCGAACACGTAAGTACCTAGTACTACGTTTGTACCGATTTACAAGACAAGGTTGGCTTCTAGCAAAGCGCCATGCCTACCCAATTCTCCAAAAATATCCTTACAGGAATATGTGATCTATATTAGGCGTAGTATACGTAGTATTGCGTATTTCGATCTAGTATCGGATGTCATGTGCAAGGCCTGGGAATGGAATTGTGTCTGCCCCTTACGAAGCATATATCAGATCTCTGGTAACTAGTCTCTATAATCAGATAAACATGACCTAGTCATAATATCCCGATAGCTGCAGCATATAAGAGAACCAGTTCCGTATCGTACATGATCATCATCTCCACTATTACTGGAGTGATACTTCCATCTCGACATCACACCCAATACACTACGATTCTCAATATACCCAGAAGAGGCGTACACAGAACCTGTTAAAGCCCTGGACGACCAAAACCAAAGTACATTGATTGTCGTAAGTATTAGCGATGCAAGTCTCAGGTTATGACCAAATACACCTACCCTGATTCGGACTTCCATAGACACATAGTAATACTACCAATGGAATTCCGAGGGGTCTATCCAGAGCGAAGCTGTTTTTCCGTACCATCGGTAAAACACAACCTCATACTACACTTGCATGAGTATCCTATACCCAAATATATGAGAACTACGCCGTTATGCCCTCACAACGCGCACAAGTGTAATACTAGTCTTTTACGCATTATCGATGTCCAATCTCGATAATACTCTGACTAAGGTTTTTTAATGATTAAACCTTCGTGGATTGATACTGTCTCATATTATCTCAATCCAAGAACTAATCATATGGACCTTTCATCATTTATACATCTTGGTGATCTAATCACAAATGATAAAAGAGCAATCTCCTTTGTCACATAGTTAATTTGTACAACAACACCATGATCTGTACAAATAGTGACGATATGGGTCATAACTGTCCCACAGTAAGAATAATGCACGATGATTCTCTTAACATAATTGTTTGTGGTTGATGTTTGGTAGAGAAGCCGATATAATATTGTATAAATATATTTATATATATTCACGTTTGGAATTTTTATTGAGTTATTGATAGCATGAGAGTGATATATGTGTGAATACCATGTTGGGTAAAATAGTATGTTTGTATCATGAATCGAATTATTTGAGTATTTCGTGATTGTTGAGATGAGATTGATGGAGTGAGCGTGAAACTTGATTGTATGGGGTTATGTGTGTTGCTATTATGCTGTCGAATTTTGTATAATAGTGGTCGGAGATGCGAGGTAATACGAGGTTAGCAGAGACGTGTGGTGTGATCCCCCTTTTGGAAATTCAAGAGAGGTTATATGGTGGGAAACCTTGGTGACAGTTTATTTATTTATATGAATAGTTTTGTTACATAAAAACATCATCAATTCTTTTAACGATCTTTGGGTCAGTCACTCCTAAACTAGTTGGCTTTAGGGTGCTAGGTGTAAAGACACCCCTACATATTTAAATTCTCGGATTTCAGATGTCAAAAAAATTGTCCAATTCCCTTCATCTTTCTCCTTAACCTATGTAATGAGCGTTGGACCAGTGACTCCCAGACATATTGGCCTTATGGTACTAAGTATTAAAGCACCCATACGGACTTAATTACTCGAGTTAGAGAGGCTACAAAATCAAACTTATCATTTTTTTCAAAACCAACTCAAGCTCTACCATTTTACGCTAACAATCATTCCTTGTTGAGGTAAGATGTCTGGTCTCTAAATATAACAACCATTCAAGAACAACCAGAACAAGAAGATCAAATAAGAATTAAGAAAAGAAGATTGAAAACTTAGAGTTCGATGATTGAAAACCTTCATGATTTATTTTTTTATATCATTTATATATTAATTCTTTGTTATTTATTATATTGAAAATGATGTTGTTGTTTATCTTCTTCATCATGAACTAGAACTTACTCTAGGATTGCAATGGAGACCAATTTGAACTTGTGAATAATTGAATCTCTTTTATGATTGATTTGTGACCTTCAATGTGGATTGTTTATAATTTTCTTTACTTAGTGCATTCTATTATTTGATCACCAATAAGATAGTTGTGGTAAACCCAAATGAACTTAAAAAAGAGATTTTTGATTTAGCCTTCGGAATTGATAACACATGATTAGGGATGACAAAAATTCTCATGGGGATGGGGGCCCGAGGTATTATGGGCGGGTCTTTAGCGATCGTTTTTAAAAAAAGGCCGGGTGCATGTATATTTTTAATACCCGTTAGGTATACGAGCCGGGTATGGGTATAAGACTCTCTAACTCGTACCCGCTCAATAAACCCGTTTGAATTTGGCTTTTTAATTATTAATTTTTTTAGTCAAAAAAATTAAGTACTTATTAAATCAAAAATAGGAAAAATATAATTTATTTATTCAATTCAATATAATATTTTTCTCTTTATTTTGAAGATGAGATTTCTATCACTATTAATTAATTCATTTCATTTTGTTTTAAATATTAGATTTCTACAACAATAGTATTTATTTAGTAATTTATATATATTTTTCTTTATTTAAGTGTTGGGTTTCTAAGGTCAATCCCAAGATCATTTAAGCATAAAACATGTGTGAATACGCAAAGAAGTAGCAGAAATTATACTCACTTTGATCGGTTGAATTGATGTCTGGAGAACAAAAATTTTGTTCCTTTGAAGTTGCTCCAAGCTCCTCTTTGAATGATTGGTGTAGCTCTAAGCTTTGAAGTTTGATTCCAAACTCAATGGGAAAAGTTTCCCTATCACCTTTGTATGATTCTTTAAGTGCTAGCTCTAGGAAAATTTTGCAACAAAATTTCCCCTTGTGTCTTTGTAACTCACGGCAAAAGGAGGAGAAGAGAGAGTTATTTGGCTTTTTGATATTTTGATTTCTAAAATCAATTACCACTTATGAAAAGTCAAAACCAAATTTTGGTATATGCTTTACCAAAAGGCTAAGCAAAGTTTTGGAGGGAAAAATGCATTTAAGGCCTCCAACTACTCCCATCAATCAACTTTGACACTTGATGGACAAGTGATGTAAGTTGGTGGGACTCACTTTAATTCAAAATTCAAGTGGCTTGCTCAACACACTTCGGGCTCGGGTTCGCTTAATCCGATTAAACGAATTTTCCGTCGCGACGTAATTAAATCCAATTTAATTAAATAATAATGCCTTGCAAAATTATTATGAACGTCGCTCGCGAATTTTCCGTCGTCGGACTATCCGAATACGTTTGACCCAGTACCACTTTCTTACGGATTTACAAGACATGGTTGGCTTCTAGCAAAACACCGTGTCTACCTAATTCTCCAGAAATATTCTTTAAGGAATATATAATCTTTGTCAGGCGTTGTATACGTAGTATTGCGTATTGCGATCCAGTATCTGATGTCAGATGCAAGGCGTGGGGCTGGAATAGTGTCTGCCCCGTACGAAGCATATATCGGATCACAAGCAACTAATCGCTATAATCGGATAATCATGACCTTGTCATATTATCCCGATAGTTGCAACATAATAGAGAACCAGTTCTGTATCCATGTGTGATCATCATCTCCATATGACTGAAGTGATACTTCCGTCTTGACATCACATCCAATACACTACGATTCTCAATAAACCCAGAAGAGGCGTATACAGAACCTATTAAAGTCTCGGACGACCAAAACCAAAGCGTATTGATTGTCGCAAGTATTAGCGATGCAAGTCTCAAGTTAAGACCAAATACACCTACCCTGATGCGGATTCCCATAGACACATAGTCATACTACCAATGGGATTTCGCGGGGTCTATCAAGAGTGAAGCTGTTCCCGTACCATCGGTAAACACAACCTCCTATCACACTTGCATAAGTATCCAATACTTAAATATTGAGAACTATGTCGTTATGCTCCCGCAATGCGCACAAGTGCAATACTAGTCTATTCCGCATTATCGATGTCCAGTCTCGATAATACTACGACTAGAGATATTTAATGATTAAACCTTTGTGGATTGATATCGTCTCATATCTTATTAATCTGGAACTAATAATAAGGACTATGATCATTATATATATATACAAGTAATCTAATTTCAAAATGATAAAATAGCAATTTCTATTGTCACATAGTTAATTTGTACAAAAACCACAATGTCTTTTACAAATAGTGACGCTATGGGTCATAATTCTCCAACATTAAGTACTAAAGTAAATTTAAACCTATAGTTGTTAATTTAATATTTTTATTTCATATCTATTTGTTCCAATAATTTTTTAATTGATTTTTTTAAAAGACATAAAGATAAAAAAAATAATTAATAAATAAATGAGGATATGGGATAGAGGATGGCGACATGTATATCCTTTTCTATACGGGGAATCCCCGACCCGTACCCGCATGAGTGATGGGCCGGGATCGGGGATATTATATATCACGCGGGTACAGGTGTGGGTATTGACATCCCCGTCTTATACCCGGCCCGTTGCCATCCCTACGCATGATCATATTCATAGAATCGATTTTCGTTCAGGTTAGGAATATACATGCAGGGCATGTGTAGCCATGATTAGAACTTGATCGTAATGTGATTGGCTTAGATTAATTAGTTGAGGAATATAAGTAATTGAACTAAGTTGGGCATTTCTATTTGACCATCGAAAGAGGCTTGTAGATAACTTCGTGTTCTAGGTTAATAATTCATCATAGTTGTTCTGTTATAAAGAGAGGAAACATATTTGAGGAAATATTACGCAGAAGTTATGATTTTAAGTTCTTTTTATCGTATTACCTTTGTATTCAAGTTTATTATTGTACATGTCAAATTTGGGATAAGGACCCAAATGTCATTATGACTCAATCCCACACATTGGAGGTGCATAAAGACATGCCTCATGGCCCTCATCTGGCCCAAAACAGCATTATGAGCTACCATCAGGGCCCAATCGATGTGATGCCGAGCCTACACATAGGGCCCATGAGCCCATACACCCCAATAGAAGAGGCCAATATGGCCTAAAGACTTCTAAAAGTCCACACGACTCAAAGGGTCTCCAACAAGCCCTAATCGTGCTACTTAACGTCTCAGCCAACAACACATGAGCAATATCTCAGTCAATATTACCCCATATTATGTAACGTCCCAGTAGACATTGTTTGTCAGTCTACACACGACTAATTGCTTCTTAATAAGGAAAATAAGTATTTTGATCGAGATAAATTACCTACAAACACGGTGGTACAATCCCCGATATAATATAGATTACGCCTAATCTCGGATATCTAGGCACTCCTAATTAATCCTTTATTCTACTAACCTTTCTTAAATACGATTGTAATACGACATTTGCAAAGAATTCTAAACTGAATAAAGGGGCTACTACACAACCTATAAAATGGGGGGGGGGGGTCCGAGGGATTAATTCATTCAAGATGCAACAATTCAAGCTTTGGCACTCACACTCGAGTTCTAAACGCATACATAACTCCTTAAACACCAATTTACCTCCCTCACGGCAATCTATGAAGGTCAAGGAAACTCTCAACCTTGCTCTTCCATTTTTTTTCTGTTCGTCATCATCACTGACTTGAACGTCATAGTGTCTACAACATCCATCACACCGGTGGGTAGTTACTGCACGCTTATTTTTCCTTTGTTTTGAAGGATCACTAGTGCTCCCATCAAATAAATTCTTGATTGTAGGCCGATAGCGAAATTCAACGTCTATAATTTGGCGCCCACCGTGGGCCCCCAGTGATTCATAGCAGGCAAAATACAGTTAGTCTACGACTTGAACCACAAACCATCAATGACTTTCAAAAATGAAAATACCCCAGACACCACATCTGCTCAACTGTGCGCTCTACAAGAATGATCGCGAGCGTTGGAAGGAGAAAACATCACAAAGTGAAGTACCAACATCACCCTCTAAAGGTAATTGAAGTATATGGCCTCAACTGGCATTATGAACTCCACAATAAGCCTTATGACCCCATCCTCCAAACCAATCTTGCAGCGACTTTTGAAGACGTTGCAGATCATAATGTTGGGTTTCTAAGGTGTTCCCAAGATCAATTTAGGCAAGAAATCATGTGAATACAAGAAGAAGTATAGCAAAAATATACTTACAACGAACGAATTTTGGATGCGTTGATAACAAAAATTTTGCTCCTTGAGTGGTGATTCCAAGCTTTCTTTGAATGTTGAATCAATGCTCCAAGCTTTGATCTTTGACTCCAAACTCTATGGGAATGGTTTCCCTATCACCTAATATGATTCTTCAAGTGCTAGCTTGAGAGAAAAATTACAACAAATTTTCTCCTTTGGGAAGAGAAGCTCACGACAATGCTCCAATGTTATTTCTTAAGTCCATGCCTTAAGAAATTAATTGAAAGCCTATTGGACTTTAATTAAATAACATTGGATGTTAATTGGGCTTTGAGACCCATTAAGATTAGATTTAGAATCTAAGTCGTAAAGGCGCATTAAAGTGTAATTATTTAATTTGGAATTAAATATAGAATTAGTATTGAATACAAATTAAATTAGATTTAAAATTGTTGTTCGATATAATTCAAGAATTCGTACTTTGAGTACTTATTCTTAAACGAGTTGGACTCGCGCAAATCAAATCGTTGTTTGAACATTGGATGATCACTTTATTCAAAGATTAACTAATTGGATTAGATTGATTGAATAACATGCTTTGTGTGAATATATGGATGTGTTGTATGAATAATGTATATCGGATGGATATTAGAAGGGAAATGGCAATTTTGGAAATTGTTGTAAATTTAGAATTTATTAAATTGGACCTGCGTGTCCAGCCTTATCTCTCGATTCTTTATAATTCGCTTCTCACATAATTCCCCTCAATGTTAATGAGGTTTCTTTAATTGTATTATGTAATTGGATAGAAGTCAGAGTAGTGCTAGCTGGGGAGAGGAAATGGAGTGATTTGTTCTAGAAACAATCTGTGAGATATCCATCTGCATATCATTATTAATTTATTTACCATGCCTTATTATGCTTTTAGAATGCATGCTTAAGGGTGTATAATGAGACCTATTCAAAGATAATAAATTGGTTGCCAATTTAAGCGAAAAACCCTCAACAAATATTAAGCGTTTTCCTTCCATTGAGTGATTCTTTCTCAAGATCCAAGATTGGCACTGGTTTGTTGGCCAAAGTCAAGACCTTTGTCCATCGCGGGTGTGTTGAATCATGAAGGCTTTGTTCCATATCGTATGTCTTGTCCAAGTTGTGATTTGTTGGCCAAAGTCTTGTCCAAGTTGTGATTTGTTGGCCAAAGTCAAGATCACTTCTTGTCCATCGACATCGATTACGAAGCTTTCCAAGGTCAATGCGTCCTGCTTAACTGGAATCATTAAGCTTGTTGTGCCAAAGCCAAGGCTTAGTTGATTCAGAGGAAAAGGTTAGGAAAATATATTGGATATATTGGCATATATATTGTATATATGTTTCAGACTTGGAGGTCCACCTACCGGATCTAGGAATTGGATGAGATCCAATTGATCTTAGAGATCTACCTAGTTAAATATCATACAGCTTTTTGGCCAAAGTCAAGGTTGTGTGTTATTTAACGGGATCCTAGCCCACTAGGAAACTAGGTTTCCCGAGTACTCAACAGAGGGTTAGAGGCTCGCCGAAAAATAGTGGGATGCTAGTATTGAATTTGCAATTTCATTCAAATACTTAGCTTTACGCGCTTTCAAATTATTTCGTCAATTATAAATATTTATTAGTTGGACTAATATTTTATTATTTTTCTTGTAACAGTTGGATTGTACCCATACATCGTTAATTGAATAGTTTGGCTATTGCAATTAAGATGACAGAAAAGTTAAGCATTAGAGATATTATTATGGGCGAAAATGTCTTTAATGGCACAAACTTTCAAGATTGGGACATGAATCTCAGGATTGTCCAGGGATCCAAGTTACTCTACACTACAGAGAGACCTCTTGGGCCTAAGCCTAGATCTGATCAGATAGTTGAGCTAGAGCTTTGGAAGACTCATAGCGATGAAAACTTCACTGCTCAATCTATAATGCTTGCTGCTATGACTCAACAATTCCGTCGTCAAAACAAGGGATTGGTTCCCTATAATATGATGGTGAATTTGCATGATCTTCACCGATCTAATCTTAGATCGCAAAAATATGAGTTGCAGAAGAAGCTCTTCCGTGCTCGCATGTCAGAGGGTACGTCTATTGAGCACCATGTGTCACAGATGATTGCTGACATTGAGCAGCTGGGACAGATGGGCATTGTCTTCGAGGCTGAGACTTCAATAGATTTGATCTTACAGTCTCTCCCCGACACTTGGAGTGGGTTCATCATGAACTACAATATGATGAACCAAGAACAAACTCTTGGAGAGTTGATGTCCACACTGCGCGAAGCAGAAAAAAAGCTTCAAAAGAGCAAGAAGCGCGAGGCACACTTCGCTTCAACATCTCAGACTCCGAGGGCTTGGCCCAAGGCGACTGGAGGTGTAAAGAAGAAGAAGAAGAAGAAAGGCAATGTCAAATCGTCAAAACCTTCTGGGAATGGTAAGGACAAATCCCAAGATGTATGTCTGCAGTGCAGCAAGCGGGGTCACTAGAAGCGTGAATATCGCGAGTACAAGGCACACATGAAGGAAATCAAAGCGGGCAAGGCACCGACTTCATGTATGTTTGTTATAGAAATAAACATGGCTACTACTAGTTTTAAAAATTAGATTTTTGATTTTGGTTGTGGTACTCATATATGTACTGATGTGCAGGATCTGCAGATTAGCAGGAGACTGGCCTTAGGAGAGATTGACCTCCGCGTTGGAAATGGGACACGAGTCGCCGTTTTCGCCGTTGGCACTTTTATTTTGGAATTGCCATCGGGGCATGTACTTAAACTTACAGACTGTTATTATGTACCTATTTTGACTAGGAATATTATTTCTGTATCTATGTTAGCCCAATGTGGGTATACTTTTGTATTTAGAAACACTAGGTGTTTTATGTATAAAAATGATATGGGAATTTGCACTGCTGATGTAAATAATGGTCTTTATATTTTGAATATAAATCAATCTCAAACATATAATGTAACAAACAAAAGGCTTAAAGTAAGTAACAAAGATGAAACTTACATATGGCATTTTCGTCTGGGACACATAAATAAGACACGTATATCCACACTTTTGAAGAGTGGGTACTTGGACGGATTTGATCCAAATTCATATGACGTCTGCGAATCTTATTTATTAGGCAAAATGCCTAAATCACCTTTTAGCGGTAAAGATGCACATGCCACCGAACTGTTAGCCCTCGTTCATAGTGACGTATGTGGGCCCATGTCTAGTCAGGCTAGAGGTGGATATGAATACTTCGTAACCTTTATGGATGATGCATCGTGTTATGGTTATGTGTATCTTATGAGACACAAGTCGGAAACCTTTGAGAAATTCAAAGAGTTTCGACACGAAGTAGAAAAACAGACCGGTAAAAGTATTAAGACATTATGGTTGGACCGTGGTGGCGTATACTTAAGCAATGAGTTTCTTGATTAGTTTAAAGCATATGGTATTCTTTCACAGTGGACTCCTCCCGGGACACCGCAATTAAATGGTGTGTCTGAACGGAGAAACCGAACTTTGTTTGACATGGTAAGGTCTATGATGAGTCGCACAGAGCTACCTATTTCCTTCTGGGGATATGCATTGAAAGTGTAATACTTATTTTGAATAAGGTTCCGTCAAAGTCTGTTCAACAGACTCCATATGAATATGGACAGGAAAGAAACCAGGTTTCTCATTCCTAAAGATTTAGGGATGCTGGGCATACGTCAAACGTTTGGAAGGTACCAAACTAGAACCCAAATCGGATAAATACCTTTTTGTTGTAGGTATCCCTGGGGAAACAAAGGATATTACTATCCCCCACAAGAGAACAAGATTGTTGCTCTACATGCGGTTTTCCTTGAGAAGGAATTCCTAAATGCAGTGATAAGTGGGAGGAAAGTAGAACTCGATGAAAATCGGAGTGATACTGTTCCTGGCACAGAATCCTTAACGGAACATGAACAGTCCATCAGGGATGAGACTGTACCACAATCTTCGAATACACAAGAACCGTGTAGGTCGAAGAGAGCCAGAAAACAACCTGAGAGGTATGGGTTTCTGATCTCACCTTATGTGGATATTAATCTTATTGAGGAAGACGAGCCGACTACGTATGAGGAAGCGATACAAGGTATCGACTCCGATTTATGGCAAGATGCCATGAATTCCGAAATGGATTCCATGTACACCAACCAAGTTTGGACACTGGTTGATGCACCAGAAGGCGGTAAAACCTATTGGTTGTAAATGGGTCTTCAAGAAGAAGACCGATATGGATGGAAACATACAAACGTACAAAGCTAGGCTTGTTGTGAAAGGGTATCGTCAATGACATGGTGTCGATTACGATGAAATTTTTTCACCTGTTGCCATGATTAAATCCATTCGGATAATGCTTTCTATTGCTGCATATTTCGATTACGATGAAAATCGCTTTCCTTAACGGAAACCTTTTGGAGGATGTTTATATGCAACAACCTGACTGTTTTGTCGTACCAAGACTTGCAAACAAGGTTTGTAAGTTAAATCGATCCATTTATGGATTGAAGCAAACATCGCGTTCTTGGAAACAACGTTTTGATGAGATCATAAAAAAATTTGATTTCATTCAAAATGAGGATGATCCTTGTGTATATAAGAAGGTTAGTGGGAGCGCACTAACATTCATTGTCATTTACGCTGATGATGTATTGCTTATTGGCAATGACATTCCCATGTTAACATCGGTGAAAGCTTGGCTTTCATTAAAATTCTCCATGAAAGATCTAAGAGAATAGCCTTTATTCTAGGAATAAAGATCTACCGGGATAGATCTAGAAAGCTGCTTGGACTCTTCCAGAGCACGTACATTGACAAAGTGTTGAAGAGATTCAACATGGATCAGTCCAAAAGGGGACTGTTGCCAGTGTCACATGGCGTCACTCTATCTAAGGACATGTGCTAAAACTCAAGATGAGAGAGACAACATGAGTCGGATCCCATTCGCCTCGGAAGTCAGATCGATCATGTATGCCTTGATATGTACGCGACCTGATGTCTCGTATGCTTTAAACATGTGTAGTTGCTATCAGGCCGATCCAGGTGATGGTCATTGGATGGCGGTTAAGAATATCCTAAAGTATCTTAGACGAACTAAGGATGCTTTCTTAATCTATGGAGATGGAGAACTTGAGGTAACTGGGTTTACCGACGCAAGTTTCCAAACCGATAAAGACGACTGAAAGTCGCAATTCGGGTACATATTTTGATTGAACTACAGAGCAGTAAGCTGGAAATCTTCCAAGCAAGAGACTATTGCCGATTCAACAACATAAGCAGAGTATATTGCTGCAGCTGTAGCAGCAAAAGAGGCAGTTTGGATCCGTAAATTCCTAATTGGATATGAGTAATTCTGTTAGCAGCTGAGCCCGTTCCATTGTATTGTGACAGTAACGGGGCTATAGCGCAGGCTAATGAACCACAGTCTCATCAACGATCCAAGCATGTTCTTCGACGTTTCCATCTGATTCGTGAGATCATACATCATGACGATGTGAAGATCGAGAAGGTCGAATCAGAGGACAACATTGCAGATCCGCTGACGAAAGCTATTGGACAATTATGACCCATAACGTCACTATTTGTAAAAAACATTGTGGTTTTTGTACAAATTAATTATGTGACAATGGAAATTGCATTTTATCATTTTGTAATTTGATTACTTAAATATATAAATGATAAAAGTCCTTTTGATTAGTTCCGGATTATTAGATATGAGAGAATATCAATCCATAAAGGTTTAATCATTAAATATCCCTAGTTGTAGTATTATCGAGACTGGACATCGATAATGGAATAGACTAGTATTCCACTTGTGCGTGTTATGGAAGCGTAACAACATAGTTCTCATATATTTAAGTATTGGATACTTATGCAAGTGTGATAGAAGGTTGTGTTTACCGATGGTACGGAAACAGCTTCACTCTGGATAGACCCCGCGGAATCCCATTGGTAGTATGACTATGTGTCTATGGGAATCCGCATCAGGGTAGGTGTATTTGGTCTTAACTTGAGACTTGCATCGCTAGTACTTGCGACAATCAATACGCTTTGGTTTTGGTCGTCCAGGACTTTAACAGGTTCTGTGTAAGCCTCTTCTGGGTTTATTGAGAATCGTAGTGTATTGGGTGTGATGTCAAGATGGAAGTATCACTTCTGTCATATGGAGATGATGATCACGCAGGGATACATAACTGGTACCCTAATTGGTTGCAACCATCGGGATAATATGACAAGGTTATGATATCTGATTAAAGAGACTAGTTGCTTGTGATCTGATATATGCTTCGTACGAGGCAGACACTATTCCAGCCTCAGACCTTGCATGTGACATCCGATACTAGATCGCAATACACAAAACTACATATACTACGCCTGACATAGATTAAATATTCCTTTAAGAATATTTCTGGAGAATTGGGTAGACACGGTGCTTTGTTAAAAGCCAACCATGTCTTGTAAATCGGTAAAAATGTGTTACAAGGTACGCAAGTGTTCGTATAGTCCGACCGACCGAATTTACTACCAACATATCCAGGGATCTCATGGGTCACTTCCCGAAGATTCACCGATGACGTATGATTCGAACATAATTAATCTATGATTAATTGCGGAGAGATTTTATCTAGGATAAAATACTATTTGTAGAGAGAGAACAATTAATTTGGAATTAATCGATAAAATAATATATTCGATATATTAAATGAAATTAGATTTCATAACGGAATTAAAATTAGATTTTAATTCGGGCGAACGAGTTAATTTAGAATTAATTCGTTAGCGACGTGAATAATATTTTGCTAGGCACAATTATTTAATTAAATTTGATTTAATTACGTCGCAACGGAAAATTCGTTAATTCGGAATTAGTGAACCCGAGCCCGGGAAGTGTTTCCGGGCCCACTCAGATTTTGAATTCAAGTGGGGCCCACATGTCACCTCACAAGTCACATCATTAGTCATCGGTGAATCTTCGGGAAGCGACCCATGAGATCCCTGGATATGTTGGTAGTAAATTCGGTCGTCGGACTATCCGAATACGTGCGTACCTTGTACCACGTTTTTACCGATTTACAAGACATGGTTGGCTTCTAGTAAAGCACCGTGCCTACCCAATTCTCCAAAAATATTCTTAAAGGAATATTTAATCTATGTCAGGCGTAGTATACGTAGTATTGCGTATTGCGATCTAGTATCGGATGTCACATGCAAGGCCTGGGGCTAGAATAGTGTCTGCCCCGTACGAAGCATATATCGGATCACAAGCAACTAGCCTCTTTAATCAAATAATCATGACCTTGTCATATTATCCTGATGGTTGCAACCAATTAGAGTACCAGTTCTGTATCCCTGCGTGATCATCATCTCCATATGACTGAAGTGATACTTCCATCTTGACATCACACCCAATACACTATGATTCTCAATAAACCGAGAAGAGGCGTACACAGAACCTGTTAAAGTCCTGGACGACCAAAACCAAAGCGTATTGATTGTTGCAAGTACTAGCGATGCAAGTCTCAGGTTAAGATCAAATACACCTACCCTGATGCGGATTCCCATAGACACACAGTCATACTACCAATGGGATTCTGCGGGGTCTATCCAGAGCGAAGCTGTTTTCGTACCATCAGTAAACACAACCTCCAATCACACTTGCATAAGTATCCAATAATTAAATATATGAGAACTATACTGTTACGCTTCCATAACACGCACAAGTGCAATACTAGTCTATTCCGCATATCGATGTCCAGTCTCGATAATACAACGACTATGGATATTTAATGATTAAACCTTTATTGATTGATATTGTCTCATATCTAATAATCTGGAACTAATCATAAGGACTTTTATCATTTATATATTTAAGTAATCAAATTTCAAAATGATAAAATGCAATTTCCATTGTCACATAGTTAATTTGTACAAAACCACAATGTCTTTTACAAATAGTGACGCTATGGGTCATAATTATCCAACACACAATTAGCCTCAGAGATGTCAACTAACCAAAAAACCATTTCCATGTAACACTGTTGCTAGTTACCCCGATGTTGGGGGTTAGCCCTCACACCAAAATCCCTCTTGGACCACAGATATAAGTGACCCTCATTTTCTCAGTCAGATGTTTCATTAAGTATATTCCTTATGTGTAAGGCATCAACTGAGAAGGACCCACCCATAGTGAATACCCACTCGACAGTTCAGCCCCGGCTGACTCCGATGATGTGTGGTAATACACATCTGTTAGTGTTCCTAGAACATGCCAAGTATCTAATAAGCATGTAAAGGTGTTCATAAATTCAAAATAAGTTGCGGAATATACTTACAATGAACGGATTTGAGCTTTAAAATTTTGAGAAGAGATCTCCAAGATCCAAGCTTTAAGTGATGATTCCAACTCTTGAAGTAGTTTCCCTATCACCTTAGTTGATTTCTCCAAGTGCTAGCTTTGTTGATTTTGCCACAAAATCAAAGAGAAGGTGGAAGGCCATTCACGCCCAAGCTTGAGAGTATTAGGGTTTTTCTTTGTTCAAAGTGTGTCAAGTGTGATGCATACACAAATGAGAGAGAGAGAAGGTTTTGGTAAAAGCCAATTTACCCTTTTCACCTAAACAAGGTGGTTGGGTAAATGGTTTTGCCAAAACCATTCCAAGGTGGTTGAAAAGTGGATGGTATTGCATAAATGCCAACCACTCTCCAACTACCACATTTAAAGTGGGCCCCACATTTGAATTCAAAATTCAAATGTCTCTACGAACATTTTCCGCGGCTCGGATCCGTTTAATCCGATTAAACGAATTCTCATCGCTAAATAATTAAATCTAGTTTAATTAAATAACGATGCCTCACAAATATATTACGAATGTCGTCTACGAATTAATTCTAAATTAATTCGTTCGTTCATATTAAAGTCCTGACTTTAATTTCGTAATGAAATCCAATTCATATTAATATATCCGATATATTAATTTAGCCCATACTAATAAATAAAATAGAAAAATCAAATTTAACTATTAAATTTATTTTACCGATTAATTCCAAATTAATCGCGTTCTCTCTCTTCCGAACACATTTAATCCCAGATTAAATAATACCTCAATTAATCCAGATTAATCTTCTCTCTCTTAATTAATCCCAGATTAATTCTCTCTCTTAATTAATCCCAGATTAATTCTAATTAAATCAACTGTCATCGGTGAATCTTTGGGAAGCGACCCAAGAGATCCCTGGATATGTTGGCAGTAAATACGGTCATCGGATTATCCGAATACGTGCGTACCTCGTACCACATGCTTACCGATTTACAAGACATGGTTGGCTTCTAGCAAAGCACCATGCCTACCCGATTCTCCAGAAATATTCTTACTGGAATATATAATCTATGTCAGATGTAGTATACGTAGTATTGCGTATTGCATATTGATCCAGTATCGGATGTCACGTGCTAGGCCTGGGGCTGGAATGTGTCTGCCCCGTACGAAGCACATGTCGGATGTCTGGTAACTAGTCTCTATAATCGGACATACATGACCTAGTCATAATATCCCGATGACTGCAGTACTTAAGAGCACTAGTACCCGTATCCTACGTGACATCATCTCCACTATGACTGGAGTGATACTTCCGTCTTGACATCACACCCAAACACTACGATTCTTGATATACCCAGTAGAGGCGTACACAGAACCGGTTAAAGCCCTGGACGACCAAAACCAAAGCATATTGATTGTCGAAAGTGTTAGCGATGCAAGTCTCAGGTTAAGACCAAATACACCTACCCTGATATCAGACTTCCATAGACACATAGTCATACTACCAATGGAATTCCGAGGGGTCTATCGAGAGCGAAGCTGTTCTCCGTACCATCGGTAAAAACACAACCTCCTATTAAACTTGCTTAAGTATCCAATACTTAAATTTATGAGAACTATGCCGTTGTGCTCCCACAACGCGCACAAGTGCAATACTAGTCTATTCGCATTATCGATGTCCAGTCTCGATAATACTACGACTAGGGATATTTAATGATTAATCCTTCAGGACTGATACTGTCTCATATAATCTCAATCCAGGAACTAATCATTGGGACCTCCTATCATTTATACATCTAGGTGATCTAATCACAAATGATAAGAGCGCAATCTCCTTGTCACATAGTTAATTTGTACAACAACACCATGATCTGTACAAATAGTGACGCTATGGTCATAACTGTCCAACAATCTCCCACTTGGCCTATAGCCAGTCACTCGAGTGTCTTACACCCGAACTATGTACGGTTCGCTCAAACTGCTGAGGAAAGGCTTTCGTCAGCGAATTTACATGATTATCGTCTGATGCGATTTATACGATCATCACATCTTCCACGATGTATGATCCGAACGAATCAGATGAATAGTCGAAGTATTTATCTGGATCGTTGATGAGACCATTAATTCTTTAGCCTGTGCTGACGCCTAGCTCAGCTACTAACAGAACTATATCTAATCTAATTAGATTTCATCGACCCAAATGGCTTCTATTGCTGCCTCACCGTACAATAACCCGCATTTGTTGTTTATTCGGTAACATATCTTGCTTGGAAGATTTCCAGCACACTGTTCCGTTATTCAAACTGTATAGTATCGTTGTTTAATCGGTTAGGAAACTTACAGCAGTGATCCCAGTCACTTCAAGTTCTCCTTCTCTATAGTTTAAGACATCATCCTTAGTTCTCTAAGATACTAACAGATGTTCTTAATATCAATATCAATCCAGTGACTATCACTTGATTGACCTGTTTGTGACTCCATATGCTCAAAGCGTATGAGACACCAGGTCACGTATATTTTTCAATGTACGAGTTCTCAGAGAATGTTAACAAATTTAAATCTATCCCAGTAGATCTTTATTCCTAGAATAAAGGTTGTTTCTCCCAAGAATTCTACGGAGAATTTTCATGAAAGCCAAGCTTTCACCACGATTGTAATATGGGAATATCATTTTCCAAGAAATGACATATCATCATTATTTAGGACAGTCACTTTCATGCGCTCCCACTAACCTCTTTATATACACAAGAATCATATTCGTTTTGAATCAAATCATACACCATTATGATTACATCAAAACGATAGTTCCAAGAACCCAATGCTTACTTCTATCCATACATGGATCAAATAACCTGCAAATCTTATTTGCTAGTTTTGGTACGACAAAACCGTCAGGATGTTATAAACATCCTCCAAAAAGGTTTCCGTTTAAGGAAAATGATTTTGACGTTCAGCTGCCATATTTCATGAATGAAACATGCAGCATCAGCAAGCATTATCCAAATGGATTTATCCATGGCAACAGGTAAAAGGTTTCATTGTAATCAACACAATGTTGATAACGATACCTTTCCGCTACAAGCCTAGCTTAGTACATTGGTATGTTGCCTTCCATGTATGTCTTCCTTGAAGACTTATATAGTACCAATAGGCATAATGCCTTGCGGTACAATAACTAGTGTCCAAACATAGTTGATATACATGGAATCCATTTCGGACTCATGGCACTTTGCCATAATAGGGTATCACTTCCTCACACGTAGTCAGTTTGTATTCCTCAATAAGATTGACATCTTTATGAGGTGAGATCAGAAACCCATACCCCAGGTTGTTTTCTGACTCTCTCTGACCTACGCGGTTCTTGTGTATTCGAAGATTACTGATACAGTTTCATCCTTGATGAACTGTTTTGTGTTCCATTAAGGACTTGGTGCCTTGAACAGTATAACTCCGATTTTTCATCGAGTTTTACTATCCTCCCACTTACCACTGCATATCGATATTCCTCTTAGGAAACCGCATGGTGAGCAACAATTACATTGTTCTCTAGTGAGTTGTATAAGTACTATACTTTGGTTTCCTTAGGATAACCAATTACATTAGGCACTTATCCAATTGGGTTCTAGTTTGGTATCATCCAAACGTATGCCTAGCATTCCCAATCATCAGGAGTGAGAAAGCCCAGTTTCTTTCATGTTTATATCTAATATGAAATCTGTCAAACAGATTTTTATGGAAGCTTATTCAAAATAAGTATTGCACTGTTAATGCTTATCCCTTTTGAAGGAAAATGGTAGCTCAGAGCGACTCATGATTAACCTTATCATGTCTAAAAAATTCGATTTCTCCATTCAGACACACCGTCAAACTGACGTGTTCCGGGAGGAGTCCTCATTGAAAGAATACTATACTCTTTCAAGTATATGAGAAACTTACTGCTTAAGTATTTTCATCATGGTCAAACCGTGATGTTTTAATACTTTAGCCGATCTGTTCATCTATTTCGTGTCGAAACTCTAAAGGTTTCTGATTTGTGTTTCAAAAGAAACATATAACCATAACGCGATGCCACATCCGTAGGTCACGAAACATTCATATCCTCCTCTAGCCTGGCTATACATGGGCCCCCCACTTGCTTCACTATGAATAGGGCTAACAGATCGATGGTTCTTGCACTTTCACCAAGTAAAAGGTATTTTTTAGGTACTTTACCTAATAAACTAGATTCGTAGACTTTATTTGAGTAGAATCAAATCTGTCCTAGTATCCACTCTTCAAAAAGTGGATATACGAGTCTTGTTTAATTGTGTCCCAGACAAACACTGCCACAAATAAGTCTCATCTAATCAAATCAGTTTGAGCTATTTATTGTCATATTATATGTTGAGATTTATTTATATTCAAAATATAAATATTGTTATTCACATCTAATGTGTTTATCTCAATATCATCTTTATAAAATAAAACACTTTAGTGTTCTAGAATATAAAGGTATACTCGCAACGAGTATACTCGATATAGAGATAATGTTCTAGTCAATCTAGTTACATTATAACAGTTTCCTAATTTAAGTACAAACACCCAAATGGTTTTCCTAAACTTAGGTATCTACTGTTGAAACAGCGACTGTCGTCCCGTTTCTGATTCGCAGATTAATCTCATCTGAAGTCAGTATCATGCTCACAGCAGATTCAGCACATCAATGCATATTATGTATCACACTTAGTATTTAAAATCCAATTTTATACTAGTAGTGAACATATTATGACAAACATATTGAAGTCAGAGCCTGCCCTTCTTCAATTCCTTCATGTCTGCTTTGTCCATACGGCAGTCACGCTTCAGTGATCCATTTACAACAGTTTAAGCAGACATCTTGGGATATGTCCTTTGTCTTCCTAGAAAACAGAATGATTTTGCCTTTGCCCTTTTTCACATTCCAGAAGTCTTTGGCCAAGCCTTAACCTTCTAGAATATTGAAGTAAGATGCGCCTTGCGCTACTTGCCTTATGAAAACTTTGGCTTTGTCTCCTTGAGAATAGCCATTAACTCTCCAAGAGTTATTAAGTTGCAATTTAATACTTCTAAGATCTAAGAATAGATCTATGAAGATCCTTCAATTTCTTCATCATACTTTAAGGATCTAATCCTTAGTTCTGATTAAGAAATTAAGGAGTCTTTATGGCAGCATAAGGATTTAAAACACTAAAGTTATCATCACATGAATCTTCAAAGATCATGCTCTACTATTTGCTAACTCCGGGCTTAGGCCTAAGATGTTATTTTATCAAATAAAGTAACTTCTTAGTTTCAGGACTATCCTGAAATTTAT
>SKCR01006324.1:0-24825 GCA_019454045.1 Zanthoxylum bungeanum
TATTACAAACAGTAATTAAAATTATTACAAAAGTAAAAAAAAGTAAAAAATAAAAATGAAAATTCTAGAGAGAGAAACTCCCTAATTACATAGAAGGAGTGAGAAAAGGTGTGTGAAAATAGAAAATTCGCGGCCTATTTATAGCAAAACAAATTCACTGTTTGGTCACTGTTCGCGCGTCGCGACGCCAAAGCTTCAGCGTCGCGACGCTGAATTTTTCACTATTTGGTTGACGTGGCACGATGAGAAGGCGACACGTGGCATGGCGGCTGACTGTTGAAGCGACACGTGGCAAGGCGGCTAAGACTCAATTATTATGCTGACGTCATTGATGACGTGTCACTGTTCATGACGTCATTGGTGACGTCACTCTGATGATGTGGAAGACAACGTGGCGACACGTGGGGCGGCGGCCGTCAGACGAATGAAAGGTTGACACGTGTCGCGCTGTGATTGGCTGATGATGACATGGCATGTTGACTCGGTTGACTTGCTGATGTGGCTGCTGATGTGGACGATGATGTGGCGACACGTAGGATGACACGTGGGGCGGCGGCCGTCCAAGCAATAGGATTTCGACACGTGGCAAGGCGCATTTTAGCATCTCTGTTGTGATGGTGACACGTTTCACGGCGCACGTTAGCAAAGTCAACTTTTCTCAGATTCTGAATTTGTGGACCCGGCGCATGTTAGCAGATTCGGCGCACGCTGGGCGTCGCGGCGCGCAGTGTTCCAGTGTCGCGACGCTGAAGAGACGAAAATATCCCTGTTGACGCATTTTTGTCCGGTTTTGCCTCAAATTGCCTCCAGTGCTTTCCAAACTTTATTTATCTACAAAATAACACAAAACACATCAAAACATTCACAAAACTCAAGAAACTATACAAAATATTAGATTAAATGAGTGGGAAATAGTGATATAAATACCACTCATCACGTATCACAATTAGAGAATTCGAGAATCATAAGAAGTCTAATGTATCTCACGAATTGCACACGACCTGATATCGCTCAAGTTGTGAACATGCTTAGTAGATATACGAGTAATCCAGGACATAACCACTGGAAAGCCATAGTAAGAGTTTTGAGGTATCTGAGAGAAACTTCAAAATATGGGCTACACTATGAGAGATATCCTGCTATTATAGAGGGATACAATGATGCTAACTGGATATCTGATACAGGAGATTCCAAATCTACGAGTGGATTTGTTTTCACACTTAGTAGTGCAGCCGTGTCATGGAAATCCTCGAGACAAACGTGTATTGCCCAGTCTACTATGGAATAAGAGTTCATAGCATTAGACAAAACAGCGGAAGAAGCAGAATGGCTTAGAAACTTCATAGAGGATATTCCTAGTTGGCCCAAACCGGTGACATCGATTAGCATACATTGTGATAGACAATCGGCTATTGGGAGAGCCCAAAATACAATGTATAATGGTAAGTCTCGACACATACGTGTAGGCATTGCATTTTTGCATGTGAAACCCGATGATGAGTCTCATTTGGAGGCACTACCTTTTGAGTCACGGAAGCCGCGGGAAACAGATATCGGAAGGGAAAATTCAGGATAAACAAGGTTCACTGTTTTCGTTCGTGCTGCGTTCGTGTATGCGTTCGAACGACAAATAGATTGCGGGCGTTCGTGTCGCGTTCGAGGAAGCGTTCGAACGGTGTCGGTAATTTTGGTTTTGCTACTAGCCTCACACCCCAGCCC
The DNA here is from genome assembly GCA_019454045.1 of Zanthoxylum bungeanum. Classification (NCBI taxonomy): domain Eukaryota; kingdom Viridiplantae; phylum Streptophyta; class Magnoliopsida; order Sapindales; family Rutaceae; genus Zanthoxylum; species Zanthoxylum bungeanum. The sequence goes on from SKCR01006324.1 coordinate 1,720, forward strand.
ATTTAGCTCCTCAAAGCCCATAAAACACATCCCAATTTAATTAAATCAAACATTAAACATTAAATAAAATATTTAAACTATTTACCAATTAAATAAAACATTTACCAAACTTAAACTAAAATCATGCCTAATTTAAATAATTTGAATATATCATATACTAAAATTAAAAAGAAGATATGTCTAATTAAAATCAATCCTAACCAATTAAAACCAATCAAATATTTGACTTCCTAATCTAATAAGACATCTACCAATTTAAAATAGTTGACTTCCTAATTTAAAATATTTTGTCCCCCTCAATCTTGTGTATACCATTCTTAGGACTCCTAATTTGGAAACTAGATCTCTTCCTTGTGAGACAAGGGCAAACCCTAGCTCTATTCTATATAAACATGCATTAACCTAGCCACACCATCTCTCCGCTCTCTCTAATACACGCCCAAGACATCAAGACACTTCACATATACACAAAAAGAGAACAAAGAGCCCTAACGATCTCCTCCATAACCGAGACAACAAGAGCACCAACAACCACCATAGCCGAATCCAAAACAAACCAAACTCACCATTAGCCGAATCCAGAACACCAAAATCCTTCAAAGTCGAGACCACCACAAGCAATAATCCTCCTTAGCCGAATCAAAACACTCCACTCCTTCACCGAGAACACATCCCCCCATACAACCCTTACAACCACTGAAACACCCATTAATAAACACTCAAAACCAGCCCCATAAACGCCTATACACCACCAAAAATAACCACCAAAACAGAAGCCACATTCACGCCTACACAGCAGCCCCTGCACCCCCATAAAACACGCCTAAACAGCCCATGAATCACCTTAAAACAGCAGCCCAAATCCTCTTAAAACATTCCCTAAAAACCTTAAAAACAGTAACTTAAAAACTGCATTCATAATCTTTAAAATAACCACACATAACTGCACTAAGAACCCACACAAACACTCGGAACAGTCCGTGGAAACGTCAAAACATGTGACCTGAACAGTGAGCAGTAAAACAGAGGCCGAACAGTAGCAGAACGGAGTTCAAACCGCAAGCAAAACAGCAAAGCAGTGAGCTAGGACGCTAAACCAGTGAACCGGAGAAGTTGAGGAGCTGTACCCTTCCGACGTCCGTGAAACGCAAGCCTGAAAGTTGGCTAAAAGGTTAGACCTGAGGGTATCTTTCACATTCGCTTTTGTACTATTTCTTAAATATTGCTTGTGTGATTGTCATGTTGCTTGTTGTGGCCTTTGAGTAAATGAATATGCATGAATTATGAGATGTTGTATGTTGTGGCTGTGGGATGAAATGAGAGATGTGTCAACTCTCGCGGTATATCGGATGGAAACCCGGACATAAATTTCATAGCCGATTCCGAATGGACGGTAATATGATCTGTACTCGGGACACAACTCCACGTACCGCTTGAGTAAACGGCACTATCTTTTGTTTTGTGTTGCTTTGGTTTATTTATTTTTCGTCATTTGAATTTTGCATGTTGTTTATGTATGCATGATTCAATCGAGCGCATGGGCTTAGTAAGTGGAATGAAAGATCCCCTATGGGGAGGGGTTAAAACCCTTTACCACGATGCTTTGCCGCGCCGGTTGATGTGTGTTCGGTTGAATGCAAGATACGTTCAATCGGGCATACTAAGTTTGACATTATGGCATTTAATTCTTTTTATGCATGGTTCAATCAAGCGCATGGGCTTAGTAAGTGGAATGAAAGATCCCCTATGGGGAGGGGTTAAAGCCCTTTACCACGATGCTTTGCCGCGCCGGTTGATGTGTGTTCGGTTGGATGTAAGATGTGTTCAACCGGGCATACTTAATTTGATATGATTGTCTTTATTTTGTATGCATGATGCGATCGAGCGCATGGGCTTAGTAAGTGGAATGAAAGATCCCATATGGGGAAGGGTTAAAGCCCTTTACCACGATGCTTTGCCGCGCCTCGCATTGTACTATTCGCCATTTATTTATTGCGTCCCATTTCATGCATCAGATCTGTCCCCGTTCGAACGCGTCTACGAACGCGCATGCATTTTGCCTTATCATGCATCAGGTCTCATTCCGTTCGAACGCGTTCACGAACGCCATACGAACGTGAGCATTCTGTTTCATTTACGTTCGAACGCATCCACAAACGCCATACGAACGTGAGCATTCTGTTTCATTTCCGTTCGAACGCGTTTACGAACGCTACTCGAACGGGAACCTTCTGTTTACCGTTCCAACGCGTCTACGAACGCTGCACGAACGCAAACGGTAAACAGATCCTCTTGCATCACATTACGACATGTCCATCTTAGCATATAGTTACCCCTTTTCTATGTTATGCATTTGTATTACCCATCTAGTTGTCTATTTCTGTTATGCGCTTAAATATCTTTTTAATATGCATTCTAGTAAGAATGCTATTTGTTTGCGCTTCTGTGTCCACCAATGCGTTAATTAACTTGTATGCTTGCCGTATGATAATCCTTATGTATGCAAATTGAGACATAGATTACATGTAAATAGGCTGTATGCAAATTCGAATACGTGTTTCATATAAATGAACTTGTTGATGTATGTATGTGAATATAGAAGCATGATATTCTTAGAAATAAGTGTTACTTAAGTCTGATTAAATTATTATATAAATCCTTTCATTACAAGTGGCATAAGTAAGGGACCATTCCGAACCCAATGGTTTGAGGTCTTCCCTTGCGAGGGGTGAGTGCGGCCTTAAATCTCATTTTCCCGGTTCACACCGGGTGGCGACTCCATTATTCTCCGGTTTAGTCCCCCGCGGGCTACTCCGTACTCCCACCTAGGCCGCGAGCCAAGGACAGCATGCGTCGCCCAGTTTCATGTGTTCCCACAGTCTGGCGACTCCACTGGGGATAGAGAATCGGCCCCGAAATATTGTCTTGTAATGTTTGGATTTATGTTCTAATTGACCGTGTCTATAGTGGATAAAATGGGGGTTTAATCAAAGGCATTTTGAGGTTAGGTAATGGTTTGGTGTCTTCCTTCACTCACTACCTTTCTAGAAGGAAAAGCTGTGAAGGCACCTAGATAGCCATTTACTCGTAGCCTATTGTGATGGACAAATTTGGAGGACTCGTTGTTTATTCCTGACACCAAGCGATAAGAGTCTAAGAGGCTTGGGTATTTTAAGTGAGCCTCGCTCCACCTTCCCTCTGGGGAATCTACAACGGGAAATCCATTTGACAGTCCATCACACACCATAGTTAATTGGCACGTACCTTAGTGTATAAAAAAGGGTGCGCTCACTTGGTTGCTCGAACCCTTGAGTGGGGAGACCTAGTTATGGGCCATCCTTCACCGGTGAGAGCCTTTGTCTGTACTCTTGCTAACCCACCCATGGACCGGGTTGGCTAAAGTAACAATTATTTCCTTGAATATGTGCTTGTGGACCATCCTCATTTGGATGCAGTTGGACTATTGTCAGAAATGCGGACTTGCTGGGCCATTTAAACTGGGGCGAGTTCGTACCTTATGACCATTGGGCCCAAAGCCTCTGAAATGTTGATGGGCCATTCTGTAGAAATTATTACTCTATGTTTGCATTATATTTCTTCTATGCTTGTGTTTGGGAACATCGTCTTTTGGATCCATTTGGACCATTTGTCATGGGATATGGGCTTGTTGGGCCATTTAAACTGGGACAAGAACGTATTTTATGACGATTGGGCCAAAGGCTTCTAAGTGTTGATGGGCCGCTTTGTGCTTGTGTTCGGAACATTACCATTTGGATTTAGTTGGGCTCCTTGCCATGAGATGTGAACTTGCTGGGCCATTTAAACTGGGACGAGTTCACTCCTATGACAGTTAGCCCAAAAACTTCTAAAATGATGATGGGCTGATTTGTGTGAAAATTTTAAAGAGTTGATATATTTCTTGTATCGCATGCATCTCATGTATCACATGCACCTCATGCATACATGCACCATGTTAACCCCCTTTTGTCTTGAAAGCCATCATAGATACCCGTTGGTTAGGGAAGAGGGCAGACTTGTCAAAAGACCGAGCAGCCACCAAGAGTACTGGCAGAAGACCTAGCCCAACGGGATAGGAAACTCAATCATGCATGCATGCATACACGTAAAATATTTGCATCTTTTTTGTGTTTGTTCTGTTTTGTAATAACAGGTTTCAAGGGAAAAAAAAAGCGCTGAATGCAAGCCAACCAGAAGCAGCAACAGTACAATGTCAGGAATGAATCACAGGGGCGAGGCCCATATCAATATCAGTTTGGGGCGATGCCCATGTCAGTATCAGTCTGGAGGCGAGGCCCACATCAGTATCAGTTTGGGGATGAGTCCCAGGGGCGAGGCCCACATCAATATCAGTTTGGGACGATGCCCATGTCAGTATCAGTCTGGGGGGCGAGGCCCATGTCAGTATCAGTTGGGGGCGACCCCACATCAGTATCAGTTTGGGGATGAATCCCAGGGGCGAGGCCCATATCAGTTTCAGTCTTGGGGATGAGTCCCAGGGGCGAGGCCCACATCAATATCAGTTTGGGGCGATGCCCATGTCAGTATCAGTCTGGGGGCGAGGCCCATGTCAGTATCAGTAGGGGGCGAGGCCCATGTCAGTTTCAGTATTGGGGATGAGTCCCAGAGGCGAAGCCCATATCAGTATCAGTTGGGGGCAAGGCCCATATCAGTACCAGTTTGGGGCGAGGCCCACATCAGTAACAGGGTTGAGGCCCACATCAGTATCAGTTTGGGGATGAGTCCCAGGGGCGAAGCTCATATCAGTATCAGTCTGGGGCGAGGCCCATATCAATATCAGTTTGGGGCGAAGCCCACATCATTCTGCGGGCGAGGCCCACATCAGCATCAGTCTGGGGGCGAGGCCCACATCAGTATCAGTGTTGGGGATAAGTCCTAGGGCTGAGGCCCACACCGTCAGAATTTCGGAATGAATCATGGAATGAATCCCAGGGTCGAGGCCCACGTCAGCAGAATTTTGGAATGAATCCAGGGAATGAATCCCAGGGCCGAGGCCCACATCAGCAGAATTTTGGAATGAATCCCAGGGCTGAGGCCCACATCAGCAGAATTTTGGAATGAATCCAGGGAATGAATCCCAAGGCCGAGGCCCACATCAGCAGAATTTTGGAATGAATCCAGGGAATGAATCCCAGGGCCGAGGCCCACATCTGCAGAATTTTGGAATGAATCCCAGGGCCGAGGCCCACATCAGCATCAGTTTGGGGCGAGGCCCGTATTAGCATCAGTATCAGTCTTGCCGGGTATGGCATTCTGGGGGGCGAGGCCCACATTACATCAGATCAGTCCTGCCGAGAATGGCACTCCGAGAATGGAGATATAGTCCGGGAATGAGCACGCCGAGAATGGCACGCCGGGAATGGCACTCCAAGAATGGAAACACAGTTCGAGAATGAACAAGCCGGGAATGGCACTCCAAGAATGGAAACACAGTTCGAGAATGAACAAGCCGAGAATGGCAATCCAAGGATGGAGCAGAGTTCAAGAATGAACAAGCCGGGAATGGCAATCCAAGAATGGAGCAGAGTTCAAGAATGAACAAGCCGGGAATGGCACTCCAGGAATGGAAATGCAATTCAGGAATGAACAAGCCGGGGATGACACTCCAAGAATGGAAGCATGGTTCGGAAATGGACCACTCTATTATCAACAACGGTTCGGAAATGAACCACTCTCATATCAGTAATGGTTCGGAAATGGACTATCTCTCATCAGCAACGGTTCGGAAATGGACCATCTCTCATCAGCAACGGTTCGGAAATGGACCATTATCACATCTCGCCGAAAAGGGCACTTCGAAAATGGAGCACGGTTCGGAAATGGACCATCACCTCATCTCGCCGAAAATGGTACTCTGAAAATGGAGCACGGTTCGGAAATGGACCAAGGAAGGCCTAACCCATCGGAATATGATACATATACATGCATACATGCGTACATATCACATACATGCAATGTTTGTTTGATGTTCGCAGGTTTGTAGTGGCAAAGACCATCTCACCAAATAACGGTTCAAAAATGAGCCACATTCCCGCACAGCACGGTTCGGAAATGGACCGTACCCACAACAGATGCCGAAAATGGCGTTCCAAAATGGAGCAGTGAAGTTGTCAGACCTCGAGGGAAATAAATTCACAGAACCAATCAATGTTGACAGGTTGAAGTTGTACTTTGCTTGAGAAGACTTGGTCGCCAGTGGAAGACCTAACCCAACGGAATAAGAAAACTCCTGCATACATGCATACACGTAACCTATATTGTATATTTTTGTGTTTGTTCTGTTTTGTGTAAACAGGTGTTGAAGACGGAAAAGAGCGAGCAGTAAGCCAATCAGAGATAGTAAAAGCACAGTATTTGATCTGGGCAGTAATCTGAAGATTGAGGTCCCAATGAAGTTAAGTTCCGGGTATGGGTCTCGGAGGGCGAAGTCCACATCACATCATATCAGCTTGGGGGCGAGGCCCATATCGGCTGAGGAGCGAGGCTCCACATTGTACCAGCTTGGGGGCGAGGCCCATATCGGCTGAGGAGCGAGGCTCCACATCACGTTATATCAGCTTGGGGGCGAAGCCCATATCGGCTGAGGAGCGAGGCTCCACATTGTACCAGCTTGGGGGCGAGGCCCATATCGGCTGGGGAGCGAGGCTCCACATCACATTATATCAGCTTGGGGGCGAAGCCCATATCGGCTGAGGAGCGAGGCTCCACATTGTACCAGCTTGGGGGCGAGGCCCATATCGGCTGGGGAGCGAGGCTCCACATCACATTATATCAGCTTGGGGGCGAAGCTCATATCGGCTGAGAAGCGAGGCTCCACATTGTACCAGCTTGGGGGCGAGGCCCATATCGGCTGGGGAGCGAGGCTCCACATCACATCATGTCAGCTTGGGGCGAAGCCCATATCGGCTGAGGAGCGAAGCTCCACATCACATCATTTTGCGGGCGAGGCCCACATCATCAGCAGTATCGAGATGCGTCTCAGGATCGAGGTCCACTGCAGTATCAGCTCAGCTCGAGACAGCTAGCTAGCCAGGTAAGTAAAAAAAAAAATACATTGCATAGACTTTGATAGGACGGTCACTGTCACACACTGCACAAGCCCCATCAAAGTGGGGGCGACTATAGGCATTGCATTTTTACATGTGAAACCCGATGATGTGTCTCATTTGGAGGCACTACCTTTTTAGTCACGGAAGCCGCGGGAAACAGATATCGGAAGGGGAAATTCAGGATAAACAAGGTTCACTGTTTTCGTTCGTGCTGCGTTCGTGTATGCGTTCGAACGGCAAACAGATTGCGGGTGTTCGTGTCTTGTTCGAGGAAGCGTTCGAACGGTGTCGGTAATTCTGGTTTTGCTGCTAGCCTCACACCCCAGCCCATTTAGCTCCCCAAAGCCCATAAAACACATCCCAATTTAATTAAATTAAACATTAAACATTAAATAAAATATTTAAACCATTTACCAATTAAATAAAACATTTACCAAACTTAAACTAAAATCATGCATAATTTAAATAATTTGAATATATCATATACTAAAATTAAAAAGAAGATATGCCTAATTAAAATCAATCCTAACCAATTATAACCAATCAAATATTTGACTTCCTAATCTAATAAGACATCTACCAATTTAAAATAGTTGACTTCCTAATTTAAAATATTTTGTCCCCCCTCAATCTTGTGTATACCATTCTTAGGACTCCTAATTTGGAAACTAGATCTCTTCCTTGTGAGACAAGGGCAAACCCTAGCTCTATTCTATATAAACATGCATTAACCTAGCCACACCATCTCTCCGCTCTCTCTAATACACGCCCAAGACATCAAGACACTTCACATATACACAAAAATAGAACAAAGAGCCCTAACGATCTCCTCCATAGCCGAGACAACAAGAGCACCAACAACCACCATAGCCGAATCCAAAACAAACCAAACTCACCATTAGCCGAATCCAGAACACCAAAATCCTTCAAAGTCGAGACCACCACAAGCAATAATCCTCCTTAGCCGAATCAAAACACTCCCCTCCATCACCGAGAACACATCCCCCCACACAACCCTTACAACCACTGAAACACCCCTTAATAAACACTCAAAACCAGCCCCATAAACGCCTATACACCACCAAAAATAACCACCAAAATAGAAGCCACATTCACGCCTACACAGCAGCCCCTGCACCCCCCTAAAACACGCCTAAACAGCCCCTGAATCACCTTAAAACAGCAGCCCAAATCCTCTTAAAACATTCCCTAAAAACCTTTAAAATAGTAACTTAAAAACTGCATTCATAATCTTTAAAATAACCACACATAACTGCAATAAGAACCCACACAAACACTCGGAACAGTCCGTGGAAACGTCAAAACAGGTGACCTGAACAGTGAGCAGCAAAACAGAGGCGGAACAGTAGCAGAACGGAGTTCAAACCGCAAGCAAAACAGCAAAGCAGTGAGCTAGGACGCTAAACCAGTGAACGGAGAAGTTGAGGAGCTGTACCCTTCCGACGTCCGTGAAACGCAAGCCTGAAAGTTGGCTAAAAGGTTAGACCTGAGGGTATCTTTCACATTCGCTTTTGTACTATTTCTTAAATATTGCTTGTGTGATTGTCATGTTGCTTGTTGTGGCCTTTGAGTAAATGAATATGCATGAATTATGAGATGTTGTATGTTGTGGCTGTGGGATGAAATGAGAGATGTGTCAACTCTCGCGCTATATCGGATGGAAACCCGGACATAAATTTCATAGCCGATTCCGAATGGACGGTAATATGATCTGTACTCGGGACACAACTCCACGTACCGCTTGAGTAAACGGCACTATCTTTTGTTTTGTGTTGCTTTGGTTTATTTATTTTTCGTCATTTGAATTTTGCATGTTGTTTATGTATGCATGATTCAATCGAGCGCATGGGCTTAGTAAGTGGAATGAAAGATCCCCTATGGGGAGGGGTTAAAGCCCTTTACCACGATGCTTTGCCGCGCCGGTTGATGTGTGTTCGGTTGAATGCAAGATACGTTCAATCGGGCATACTAAGTTTGACATTATGGCGTTTAATTCTTTTTATGCATGGTTCAATCAAGCGCATGGGCTTAGTAAGTGGAATGAAAGATCCCCTATGGGGAGGGGTTAAAGCCCTTTACCACGATGCTTGCCGCGCCGGTTGATGTGTGTTTGGTTGGATGTAAGATGTGTTCAACCGGGCATACTTAATTTGATATGATTGTCTTTATGTTTGTATGCATGATGCGATCGAGCGCATGGGCTTAGTAAGTGGAATGAAAGATCCCCTATGGGGAATGGTTAAAGCCCTTTACCACGATGATTTGCCGCGCCTCGCATTGTACTATTCTCCATTTATTTATTGCGTCCCATTTCATGCATCAGATCTGTCCCCGTTCGAACGCGTCTACGAACGCGCATGCATTTTGCCTTATCATGCATCAGGTCTAATTTCCGTTCGAACGCGTTCACGAACGCCATACGAACGTGAGCATTCTGTTTCATTTCCGTTCGAACGCGTCCACAAACGCCATACGAACGTGAGCATTCTGTTTCATTTCCGTTCGAACGCGTTTAGGAACGCTACTCGAACGAGAACCTTCTGTTTACCGTTCGAACGCGTCTACGAACGCTGCATGAATGCACACGGTAAACAGATCCTCTTGCATCACATTACGACATGTCCATCTTAGCATATAGTTACCCCTTTTCTATGTTATGCATTTGTATTACCCCTCTAGTTGTCTATTTCTGTTATGCGCTTAAATATCTTTTTAATATGCATTCTAGTAAGAATGCTATTTGTTTGCGCTTCTGTGTCCACCAATGCGTTAATTAACTTGTATGATTGCCGTATGATAATCCTTATGTATGCAAATTGAGACATAGATTACATGCAAATAGGCTGTATGCAAATTCGAATACGTGTTTCATATAAATGAACTTGGTGATGTATGTATGTGAATATAGAAGCATGATATTCTTAGAAATAAGTGTTACTTAAGCCTGATTAAATTATTATATAAATCCTTTCATTACAAGTGGCATAAGTAAGGGACCATTCCGAACCCAACGGTTTGAGGTCTTCCCTTGCGAGGGGTGAGTGCGGCCTTAAATCTCATTTTCCCGGTTCACACCGAGTGGCGACTCCATTATTCTCCGGTTTAGTCCCCCGCGGGCTACTCAGTACTCCCACCTAGGCCGCGAGCCAAGGACAGCATGCGTCGCCCAGTTTCCTGTGTTCCCACAATACGTCGGAGACATAATACCATACGTCAATTGCTCTCAAGTGGCATAATAACGATCGATTATGTTAAGTCGAAGAAAAACCTAGCGGATCCACTAACTAAAGGTTTACCTCGAGAGCAAGTTGAGAAGTCATCGATAGGAATGAGCTTGAAGCCTATAAATTAAGAATTATCACTGTGGAGACCCAACCTAACTGACTGGAGATCCCAAGATCTAGGTTCAAAAGGGACAACTGAAACTTTGTGCAATTCAAAACAAACACTGATAAGTTTTGTACTCTTTCTCATTCCGATAATGACGCTGAGTGTTGTCTGTCATGGTTAGGATAAGTTAAGGCTTTTAATGATCACTATATTAGGAGATGAGTCCTAGTGAGGGTAAAGACAGATTACCTCTTCATAATAGATCATCTATTTCAAGTAAGAAGTGAGGCCGCTTCCATGGGAACTTTTAAAGGCGGGTTACCCTAAAGTACTTGATGAATCCAAGACCGTTGTTCAGGGCCGAAATGAACACAATCGTAGAATGGGAAATGGTCGAAGTAAAGCTGTGTGTTGGCAATTGTCTTGGGTTACACTAACGACAGAACAATTCAAGACTATGGGTCACTGGTTTGCCAAGTAAATCCGATTGTCATTCACTAGGAAAGGTTCAAGGCGAAAGCTACCTATTTCGATGCAGCTTTAGTTCACGAAAACTCTCTCAAGTGTCTTCATGAATATTTGAAAAATTGTGGGGGATTGTTGAAAATTCTTCAAATATTCAAATATATTGTTTTGGATGGAGGAGGGACATGTCATTTGGATGGTACCCTTAGGGACATGTCCTCCATTTGTGTGTAACATGGTCCTATGCTCCAAGGGATGCATAGGAGGGGTGCAACCCTTTGTAGGGTTGTACTCTAACTCAAAGGGTGCCCTTGAGGCACCCTTCCATGCTTATAAAAGGAAGCCATCATGTTCCTTTAAAGACATACAAATAAAATATGAATTTCATCCAATAAGTGAGAGTCTTAAATTGTTTTCTTGAGTCTGAGAGAGTGCCACCATATTCCCAGTTCGAGATCTTGTTAAGGCGTGCCCCTTGAACAAGAGGAATCCGGGTTATTATGTGAGAACATTAGCCACAAAGCCGTAGAGCACCGAGACATGGCTGATTAGTTCTTAAGGACATATAATATTCTCGATCCGGACCACTGCATTCGTCGTGTTCATCAGGTTTTTTCATATTCTCTAAGTTTTAAGATTTTTAGGGTTCATGCATGTAAAGTAGATCTACAATTATTTTCTGCCGTAGAGCACCGAGACATGGCTGATTAGTTCTTAAGGACATATAATATTCTCGATCCGGACCACTGCATTCGTCGTGTTCATTAGGTTTTTTCATATTCTCTAAGTTTTAAGATTTTTAGGGTTCATGCATGTAAAGTAGATCTACAATTATTTTCTGGTTATGATTTATTTTTAGCATGTTTGTTTTATGTTTAATGACACTATATGTACTACAAGGACATGCTCCAACAATTCTTATAGAGATATACAAAATATAAAATATTTTATTTTGTAGATAGTGTAATGTCAATTGATTGATTTTATGGTAACATTGATTTATGTTTTATACATATTTTATTTCTTCTAAATCTAACAAATGTGGTAACCAGAGTTTTAAATATGATAAGAGTATAGAGAATTATTGGATATTAAAATTTTATTTCACTACCTATTTTAGACCATGGATTTTCAGGTTATTGAATGTTCATTTTTGTGTCTATTTTTGAGAGGCTTTACTTGTGTAGCAAAGTTTTTAATTGGTTTGAAAATTAATGTGATTTTCATCTATAGATTAGTCTCTTCTTATTATTTTATATCATAATTACATTAAATTTAAAACCAAGACTTAAATCTTTACTTTAAGATTCACGAGATAATAATACAAATATTAAAGGGGGCGTGGTTTAGTAGTGTAGGGTTCAGGATTTTACCTTGAGGTATTGAGTTCGAATCCAGAAAATACGTTTTTTATAAGAGCATGAGACAGTCAGATATTTTATTTACTCCGCTTAAATTGACGGTGATATTTCCAACGATTTGAGTCCAAAAAAAATAAAAATACAAGTGAAGTCACGTACGGGGGGTTGAAATGTAAACTTTTTCTAACTTAAGCTTTGGTCATGGTCCAGAACGGTGCCGTTCTGATCAAGGAAATGTCCCTACTCCCTACATAATTTTACTGGCCCCCACGAAAGCTTGTTTTCGAGCGGTGTTAACATTATCCGCATCACCATAAAAAACAGCGATACATCTCTTCACGAATCTCAGCACTCATCACGCACGCGGCGCCCGTTAGCAATGACCACCGCGTTAAACTCCTCCCATTCTCAATTTGCATCGCCAACTACTCACGATCTCGAAATCACAATAATCTGCGCGAAGCACCTCAAGAACGTCAACTGGCGAAACGGCGGCGATCTCAAACCCTACGTCGTTTTGTGCCTCGACTCGGAATATCGACTCGCCACTCACTCGGACGACTCCAGCTCCATTCGCCCGGTCTGGAACGAGCGGTTCACGCTTCCCGTGACTCGTCCGGTCCGCGAAGCGGTTCTCACGCTCGAGATCTTCCACTCTAAAGTTTCCGAAACCCCCAAACCCCTCGTCGGCTCCGTTAAATTCCCGCTTGCTCACCTCGTTGACTCGGAATCATCCGAGTCGAATCAGTTCGTCCACAAGCTCGAAGTTCTCCGCCCGTCAGGTCGCCCTCAAGGTAAAATCCGCGTGAAACTCGCTCTAAAGGAACGGCCTCCCCCTCCCCCTCCCCCTCCGCCTCCGCCTCCGCCTCCGCATCCTCATCCGCCTCCGCCAAGTCAAGATTACCAAAATGCCCCTGATTACAGCAATTTTTACTATTCTTCCCCTCCGCCGCCCTTTACCCCACCGTCTCGGGACTACAGTTACTACACTTCGTATTACACTCCCCAGCCTCCAGCGCCGCCTCGGCCTTTGTTCAATCGAACGTCCAGTTACAGCTTGTCAAGTGGCAGCGTGAGTTCCCCTTCAGCTCCAGTTTATTTTTCTCCGTCACAAGATTACAAGCAGCCGCCCTTGCCTCCGCAGCATCGGGCGCCTAATTACGGAGTGCCAAGTGGCAGTGGGCCATCAGCTCCAGTTGATTATTCGCCTTATGATCAGAAGCTTCCAAAACAATTTGGAGGGTTGAGCTTAGAAGAGGAGGTTAGTAGAAATGGGAAGGAGAAAGGGGCTAACAGTGAATTCGCACCAAGGGAGAATTACAGTTATGGCGATTACCGTTTTGATTATTGAAGTTTTTAAGGCTTTTAATTAAATTTTAATAAATGTGTTGTCATATGTTTGCGTTTGGTTTGTGTCTTTGATGAACATATTTGTATATATGTTTGTCTTTGTCTTATTTTATTTCCCTCTTATGGATGTTTAATAACAGAATAGAATTGCGTTTTCAAATGTTAAAGGCTATCTGTTAGATGATTTAGTTCTTGAAAGCTCGTTCGATAGATAGTTGCTGATAAATTATAAGGCGTGGTTTATGGAAAATTTGAGCTTATGTTAGTCATGCTTGAATGCTAATACTTATCATTTCTATGGCATTGACATAATGTGATCACATGAGCTGGTTTAGGTGGTCCATTTTCACATTTCCATGTAGGTATGTGATGCCTATTCAGTATGGAATCTTTAAAAGAGTATTTGATGATGATTATTGTATAGACCTGTTTTTGAAAGAATTAACACTCACTTATATTTGTTATACAATCAGTAACTGCAATGCCGCATATGCAATATATCTTTATGTTGTCTCGTCTTTCGTGCGCTTCAAAGAGAGTGGGATATTTGCTGCTATTCTCTTGTAATTGCAAGATGCATAACTGTTTTTATATAGATTGTGTATGTTGAAATACTACTTTGATGGTGGTCTGTGATGCTTGCGTGTAGACTCTAAAAAGTTTTTTAGATGATTGTATATAGTGTTGTGGATTGTGTATAACTAGTAATTCTTGGCTTGGAATTATGGTTATGGAGTGGTTAAGATTGATAACTTATAGATACTTGAAGCGTTAGATTATATTATTGACTCGGTCTGCTGGTTTTGTAACCCTGTTGACATAATCGAGAGGTGCTTTTTATGTTAAATCATTAATATGCCCGTCAAATTGAAAGAAAATCTCAGAAACCAACCATGTCTGTGGGTTTTTAAATTGCTTAGTTGGAAAAAAGCAAGAGAAATGGATGATATAACCCTACATGTATTAGGATTTGGAATTGAAAGAAGATTCAGTTATTCATGGGTGTATTGGATATATGTCACGTGGAAACAAGAAATCTCTCTTTTCTGTTTGAGTTCAGTCAAATTTCATTATTCTCTGTATTTTCGTACGATTTTCATCATACTGTGTTAGTTATTCATATTGCAGTCCTGACAGTGACTCCTGACTTGGTGTGGTTAAGGTTGTGTTGATGAGAACTTACATGCAATGTTGGTTGTGGTGCTTTGGCTATGTAGAGGCGTGTCATAGAAGCCTTTATAGTTTTCTCAACTTTAGAGTTTCAGTAATTGAAGTGTTTGTCTAATTTTGCTAATTTCTTTTACAAATTGGGGAAGAAGATTGACTACTAGATCTCCAAAGTGAGTCCATCAGGATGAGATCAGATTTTGAGTTAAAGAAAGTTGCTACCTACCCTCTGATGCATTGTTGTCAATACTAACACTCTAGACCAGTAAAATGTTTGATGTATCATCTCATCTCATCTCATCTTTTTTTTTTTTCTTTTTTTTTTTTAATCGTCGGAAATCCCACCACCAAACCACCTCTTTCGGGCTTAAACAGAGCAGGTAACACTCTCGGCTGTCCCGGGCTGTTACAAGAAACACACTCATTGGAATCGAACCCAGAACCCAGGACCTCAAGAAGAGATCCCGAACCCTACATCACAAAGTCACTCTCATCACATACCCTACCTACCCTCCGATACATTGTTGTCAATCCTAACACACTAGACCAGTAAAATGTTTGATGTATCATCTCATCACCTTCCTCAATAAGGATTCTTTTTCTTTCGGCTACATGGGGCATTATGAAATGAGTTATGAGTAATGTAAATGAACTTTTCTATTGATTTGCATATGTTAATAGAGGAATTTTATCGGCTAAAATGTTGAAATGATGCACCAGTCTGCAGACTGTAGTCTCTCGCTTCTATACAAAAACTGGGGAAGAACAGGTCAGTATGGATCTAGGCATCTCTTTTTCTTATGCAGTTCTATAATTCTATTATATAATTTGGAAGACAAATGTTTGTGCTGCTTCATTCTGGCGATATGATCACCTTTTAATTTTTAGTGTTTGATACCCTTTACCGTATCACATCTTTTCGAATACAAATTAAGGAAACGACTCTTTTTAAACTTAAAAAAGTGTTCATTTGATTCAGATATTATCACTAGTCATTCTAAATAACTTTTACGGGTACTTATATCATTAATGGTCTGTGTAATCAAATCTATTTTTGATTCTCTGGCCCTTGGGGCATAAAGAGGCCTCACCTTGATGAGGAACTTCGCCTTCCACTCCGGGTGTCCCCTCTTCCTCTTGGTAGATAGTTTTGCCCCGTTGAATTGGCTGACTTAATTGAAGAGTCTTGCTGTTCCGTTGTCGCAAGGGCTATTCCGACGGTAGAAAATAATAAAGCACAAAAAGCGAGTTGGCCTCACATTTTCGAAAGAATTGGCATTTCAAAATAAACCAAAAGGGATTCCCTTTCATATGTAGGACCAAATCTCCTATAACTGGTATGCAGATATTTTTTTTTTTAAAAAAATGTTTGCTACTTGAAATCCGAATTCGTAGGGTTTATTAGGAAGAAGTTCAATCAGAGGTAAAGTCATGACGTTCTCTAATAGAGGATTTCGTAATTTTTAAGTGTTTAATTTATAAATTTATGAGATTAATTCTATTATTTACTTAATATTAATAGTTGAAATTTTTTTGAGAGAAATCAGAGGCTTCCCCCTAAGTTCAACTCACCCGTAGTAAAAAATAAATAATGAAAATATAGTGAGTGACAAATTAAAATAGCATAATTTTTAATAATAATGCAGTTTACACATAATTTTTTTTTTTTTTTTTGCAGGTAACAAGTTATTTGAAATATAAACTAGGTATTACTGAGATAAAATTAAAATTACACTGATTAAGCAATTTGAAAACCCAACACTGAAATCCGAATAACTCATTCAGATAATTTGACGTCTGCACTTGGTTTTCATTTGGAGTTGGCCCTTCATTGCCTAATTAATTTGGTGCCAGACTGTTCTGTTTTATCTACTCATTATAAAAATTAAAAACCCTAGAATTCCCCGAAGTCAATCCTCGTTACAATAATCCTTTAATCCAATCTCTGCAAAACAATTGATACCGACCCATGGCAAGCGAAAAGAGCAAAATCTATCACGAGAGACAAAAATTACAATTCTGCCTCTTACACTCCCTCAATAATCTTTTTCAGGTAAATACACATTGAAAATTTTATTCTGCTTCCTTGAAATTTTATTTGTTTTGATATGCATGTTAGTTTTATATGAATTTGTAATGGGTTTGCTATGAATAACGTGATTACGTTATAATTCAGCAAGAAGATGCATTTACGCGCGCAAGCTTGAATGAAATTGCTGAGAAACTCGTGCTAGATGATCCAAATAAGCTCTCGTGGACGCCGTTATCTGTAGTCTTTAAGCCTCACCATAATTCATTGACTGGAAATTACGATATAAATGTGCTAATTGCTGCTCTTGAAGGAAGGGGGAAGAGTGTAGTGTGGCATGATCGACGAAACGAGGCGTCGTCGATTGATCTTGATGGTGGAGGAAATAGTTTGATGGGTATTGTGGTTAATGTTCCAGTTACACGGTATGCTGGGCTTTGGAAGAGCAGACATTGGGTTACATTGAGAAAGATTGATGGGGTTTGGTATAATTTGGATAGTGATTTTCGTGCTCCTCGGAGTTTTAAAGATAGCGAAGAAGTTAGGGAGTTCTTGGATTATGTTATTGGCCTTGGCGGGGAGGTTTTGCTTGTTAGGAATGATAAGGAGTGAGCTTTGTTTTCTTCTGATTGTGTGCATAGTGAGATTCTCTTGTACATACTGGCTGTGGATGATCATCGAAACGAGGCGTCGTCAATTGATCTTGATGGTGTAGGAAATAGTTTGATGGGTATTGTGGTTAATGTTCCAGTTACACGGTATGCTGGGCTTTGGAAGAGTAGACATTGGGTTACATTGAGAAAGATTGATGGGGTTTGGTATAATTTGGATAGTGATTTTCGTGCTCCTCGGAGTTTTAAAGATAGCGAAGAAGTTAGGGAGTTCTTGGATTATGTTATTGGCCTTGGCGGGGAGGTTGTGCTTGTTAAGAATGATAAGGAGTGAGCTTTGTTTTCTTCTGATTGTGTGCATAGTGAGATTCTCTTGTACATACTGGCTGTGGATGATCATGCATAGAAAGGGGAGGTTGAATGAAAATAACATCTTCAAGCTGTCTGTGGAAGAATCTGTTTGTGCTCCTTATGGACTATTGATGGTCAGTGTGAAAACTCCCAAGTTGATGTAACTTGTTCTAGAATGTTGCATTTTATGATTGATCTTATCTTATGTAACACATTTATTACACATATGATCAATTGATGGACAGTGTGAACTTGCTCATTCTAGTATAATTTTGGCTATTGTAGTTTCTGAGCTTCTGTAATTGATGATTGGTTTCATTGATAAAAAAAAAAAAAAAAATTAAACTCGGATTTTCTATTGTAAATATGAGTAAACATTGGTTGTATTTCTCCTTTTCATTTCTTCCTTATTGCAAATACGCAACTTTTTTAGGTCAAGTTTCCTGAATAAAGACTTTCCAGCCCTAGTCATCTTTGCATCAATTACATTAACTACAGGTTGATATCTTGATCCCTGCTGAAACTTGAGGGTCAGAATAGTTGTGCTTCATTGATTGGTAGGGTGCTTGCCTCGCGAGTTTAATTTGTTGAGAAGGAAAGATGGAAAAAGAGTTTTCATGTCTTTAGTCTTCACAAGGTGAGGTGAATAAAGTCATTCAGTTCATCGAAATATTTAGAAGGAACCAAGGTAATCAGAATCTGGGTTTGGATATTTTATTGCTAGTGTTGGAAACTCATAAGGTAAAATTGAAAAGTTTGGCTTGCATTATTTAATTGAATAATTAGGCTTTAACACACTCATTTAGGAAAAAAGAAGCTACTTTTTTGGAATGGCCATACAAGTCTTTATCAGCCTAGCCTACTTAGCATTATGTTTTGACAGCAGACCTATTAACCTAGTGAGCATAATTGTTAGATGGAGTCATGGAACCCTTAATTTAGTTTTTTCCAAGTCCAGTATAAAAGGTGCACGCTTCTTTTAGGCTGAAGCTTGCTTTTTTGTCTACATGTTTATGATGGTCATACATGAATAAATTGACAGGGCTTTTACATCCTTGCTGTTCCATAAATATGATGCACGCTTGATACATAATTCTACTGCAATTATTTTAAATGCCACGTTTTTTTCCAGACGATAACAGTTCTGTTGATGACTCCTTATGAAAAGATTCACCAACTTAGAAGGCAAGATGAAATGAACTGGTCTTTGTTTGAAAATTGAATGATTGATATACAATTAACTTTCAGAATATTAGTTTTTGAAGTTTTCTGTAAGCTAGTGTTAATATTGTTGTTTTTCTTATGGATTTTAGATCAATCAATGTTACTATAATGCTACTTTAATCATGTCAAATCAAATATTTTTCCTTGTGTAGCTACAAGGAACATAAATTTAGCCTAATCGATTCTGTCTTACGGTATATGGTAGGAACCTTAGGCTCTTTATGTCTTCAACTTGCTGGTTTTTTTTAACTGTTCAATATTCTTCACGCTCATCCTTTGACATCTATTTTGTTTTTTGGTCTGGTAACAGATAGTTGATGATTTATAAGCTTACTGTGAAAAAAAAAAAATCATAAAAAGCTTTCCAAGATTTTAAAAGGCTTTAATTATTATACACACGTGGATGACCACCAATACAGATTTTACCGAAAGGTTGCTTCTCCTAGAGCCTCCTTTTTCTAATAAAAGGACCAAACTTAACCAAGAAAAGGTGTTGATTCCATGATCATTTCACAATTCTCTGTGTGGACCGCTACTGGAAATTTTTAATTGCAAGGGATCAGAATTGTTGATACTGTTGTCTTCTCCTGTTTCCACTTTAAAATTCTTTTAGGGCTTGGCTTTCTTTGGCCAATTTTCTTTTGAGTTTCTTTTCTGCAAAGATACAATATATATTATGTGACAGTACTGCACAAACCGTTCTTTTGTTCACACTTGCAAAATTCATTGCCCCACCACAAAATGGAAACAATCATAGCAGTCCATTTTTTATTTGTAGTCGTGCAAATGAGCATCTTGCTATTCTATTCACAAAGCAAGTATTTTTTATATTCTTTCATAGAAAAATGAACAAAGAGAGAGAGTAGATAAGATCATTAGTCAAATATTTTACTGTATTGAGGTGTGTTTGCAAACCCCCATTTGGGAATGTGAGATGGAGCTGTAATTAGTAATCCTGTTGATAGCAATTCTCAATATGATTGACAATTAGAGCAAATGGTAACTCTTGTGCTTTGTGTGAACTCTTCAATATTGTGTTCTCTCTATGATATTTGTATCACTGTATGAAATCTATAAGTCACTTGCCACTATTACCCATTTTTAGCTGAAGTTATTGTAAGTTCCATTTTTGTTGGCAATATCCGTAACAAAACAAGTTTAATTGAGTTGTAATAAGTCTTGAAGATCTCTGAGTAATTGGACTGGTATTTGGTAGACTGTGTGAAAGAATCAGATATGCGTTAGTGGTGCGTTTGTGTTTGCGTTCGAACGAGTGGCCTTTGTGTCACGTTCGTATTTGGGTTCAAACGAAACTTGACATAAGGTTCTTGTGCGTAGTGCGCTCCTCTTTCCATTCGAACGAAACTTTCCAGTGTGTTTGCGTTCGAGGTGCGTTCGAGACTACATTCGAACGAGTTTGCGGAACAGCACGCGTTCGACACACATTCTTGGGGCGTTCGAACACTCATG
The DNA here is from genome assembly GCA_019454045.1 of Zanthoxylum bungeanum. Taxonomy (NCBI): domain Eukaryota; kingdom Viridiplantae; phylum Streptophyta; class Magnoliopsida; order Sapindales; family Rutaceae; genus Zanthoxylum; species Zanthoxylum bungeanum. The sequence goes on from SKCR01006324.1 coordinate 22,187, forward strand.
CGTAAGTGGGTTATTTTGGACAGGTTTTTAAGCCAGATTTGCACTATGAAACTCTTGCCTTTGCCCTACCTATATAAACAAACTTAGAGCCGCCTTCACAAGGGTTGGAAACACATTATTCCGAGTCTCAAATCTTCTTAGTTTTCAACCTTATTGATTTTCACTTTGAAAACTGCTTTGCTTACCTTGTCTTCTATTTCTTGGTGATATTGTTCCATGTTCGACCATCAACACAGAAACACAACCCTAACCCAATTTCCTAAGCCTTCAGAGTTCTCAATGAGGAAGATTGTTAGTCGGAGTTCCGACGTTGCAAGTTCGCATGGTTGATCCGCTCAGAGACTTCAAAGGTTCTGAAGAATGTCGTTTGGTGCGGGCTCGATGAGTTCTTTATGTTATTACAGTCTAGAGGTATTAGAGTCGACATAGTTTTTGCTATAGGTCTTATACCATCACTGTAAGTTTTCTCATTATAGTAAAATTTTCTCATTATAGTGTATTTTGGCGGGTAGCCTAGATACCTAAAGTGATTTTTTACTTGCACGAGTTTTCCACTTTGTTAACAAAATTACCTGTGTTAATTTTATTTTCTGCTTTTGTTTATTTGCATTATTCATAATTGTTAGACTTATGAGTGGTTGATAATTTATTAATCCATAGTAACAATAAATAATGGTGCGTTTACGTACACGTAATCGGATGAGATGGAATCAGAATGAAATGAAATCGAAATGAGCTGGAATGAGAATGGTAAATCGGAATCAGAATAAGTTGTTTACTTAACTGTAGGAATCGGAATCGGAATGAAGCAGTGTTACCATTGATGTGTTTATTTTATTCAATAATCGAAATGAATTGTTAAAAAATTACAAAAATACCCTTAATTATAATTATATATTAATTATTAATTATTAATAATTTTGATGTATTAAACTACTCAATATTTAATTATTCTTTTAAATATTGAAAGAATTGTTTACTTTATCCAATAATCAAAATGAATTGTTAAAAAGTTACAAAAATACCCTTAGTTATAATTATATATTAATTATTAATTATTAATTATTAATATTTTGATGTATTAAATTACTCAATATTTAATTATTCTTTTATTAAAATATTAAATATTATTTTATTATTATTTTATTTTTTATTTTTATTTTTATTTTTATTTATAAATTAAGTATTACTTTATTAATTAATTATTAATGTATTAAATTACTAAATATTAATATATTTTTATTAAATTATATTTTATTAAAATAGTAAATATTATTTTTTATTAATTATTAATTATTAATACATTTTATTATTATTTATAAATTAATATTAATTAATTATCTTATAAGTAATATTGTAATTTCTCATCAATAAGGGAATGAGAATCTCATTCTCATGGGGTGGTGAGAATGAGATTCTCATTCCCAATTCTTAAATATGTGGGCCTCACTCCCATTTTCATTCTCATTTTTATTCAATGTTAGGAAGTAAACAACCTTATTGAAAATGATTTTCATTCCTTCATTTTTATTACCCTTAAGTAAACACACCATAAGTCATAAGACCTGTCTTAATTTATTGTGATTTATTCCGCATATAATCAGAACTTAAGAGATTCAAATTTTCAGTTAATAGATACTAAGATCTAATTATTTGTGTTTTGATTACTAAACCATTTTTCAGCATTTTAGTTTATGTGAAGTGATATGTCATAGATGATCATATTCTTTTTTTAATGCCTCTTAGCCTTTTAGCGTACTGTTTTAGCATTCCCTCCTTTTATAAATGTGTCAAGGTTTCAGCATTCATACATTCACAATTAGAATTTTGCCACCCCATCTTCCCACTAACTTTCCTCCATTTTTGCCTATTCTGCAACTCGCTTCTCTCTGTATGTGTCTATTTTAATCAGTTCATGCAGAAGATGTCAACAAAAGAGATTAACCAAGTGAGTAGCAAACCGAGCATTGACAAGGAAGCATGCAAAATCCAGAAGCAGAATTCTATTAACAGAGTTGCCGGGAACATAAAAGCAACCGAGTCTTGTGAAACAAAAGGGAGAAACCGAGTGAGTTGCATTCCCAGCACAAAAAAGAACAAAATCAGCAAAGGAAACTGTATAAGCAAAGCTGCTGTGAAGAAGAGATCAGGTGGGGGCTGCGGAATCAGTCTACCAAAAAGATCAGATCTCTCACCAGTTAGATTTTTCAAGCATCTTAGCAGAAAGATGGCAAAAGGTCTTTGCTTTGCATACTTTAAGAACAGACGTTCAGCTGCAGTTTCAGCCAGTGTCTCTTCTTCAGGAAGATCAAAGCCGTCTGTGATTCCTGTTGAATCTCACAGAAGTGAAGCCATTGAAGATTGCATCGAGTTCATCAACTCCTCTTCTACTCTGCCAAGATCAAACTCTGTTTCTACAATTGCTTCTTAAACCATATTGTATCATCATGATATGTATGTCTCAAGATCTTCTTGTAAACCATATTGCTGGGTTGTAGTATTAGTGCTAAGTACTTCATAAAACGGTTTTTGTGTCCATCTTTCTTTTGATAAAATGTGAATGCAACAAGCAATCAAGAAAATAAATCATTGTTTCTTTGCTTGCTCACTCACAATCTTGAACTCTTCATTCATTATCA
>SKCR01006325.1:0-25085 GCA_019454045.1 Zanthoxylum bungeanum
AATTTTATACTTCTAAGATTAAGAATAGATCTATGAATATATTTAATTTCATCATCATGGTACAATGATCTAATCCTTAATTTGACGACGAAATTAAAGAGTATTGCGGTAAGCATAAAGGATTGAGCACTAAAGTATCATTACATAAATCTTCAAAAGATCATGTTCTACTATTTGCTCAACTCCGGGCTTAGGCCCAAGAGGTTTCTCTATCAAATAGAATAACTTCTCAGTTCCCAGGACAATCCTGAGGTTTTATTCTCAATCTGAAAATTAAAGCTGTTTAATGACATTTTCTCCCAGGATTATGTTTTAAACACTAATCTTTCAGTTATCTGATTGCTATAGTCCAACTATCCAATCAACGATTTCGGGTACTATTGATTATAATGATTATATAGTCTAACTATAAATCAACTATAATTTGTTTGGTTAAATTCAAATATAGTGATTACTATAATCCAATTATATAATCAACGATAATTTGAAGTAGTTTGAATACAGTCCAACTGTTTAATTTAAAACAACGATTTAAATATTAGTCTAACTAATATATTTATGTAATGACGAAAAATGAAATGAAAGTGTATTGGCAAGTATCTAAACGAAATTGCAAATTTAATACTTGCCTCCCACTATTTTTCGGAGAGCCTCTAACCCTCTATTGAGTACTCGGGAAAACCCTAGTGGGCTAGGATCCCGTTAAATAACACACAACCTTGACTTTGGCCAACAAATTGTATGAAACTTAACTAGGTAGATCTCTAAGATCAATTGGATCTCATCCAATTCCTAGATCCAGTAGGTGGACATCCAAGTCCGAAACATATATCTAATATATGCCAATATATCTGATATATTCCCTAACCTTTTTCCTCTGAATCAATTAAGCCTTGGCTTTGGCACAACAAACTTAATGATTCCAGTTAAGCAGGACCCATTAACCTTGGAAAGCTTCGTAATCGATGTCGATGGACAATAAGTGATCTTGACTTTGGCCAACAAATCACAACTTGGACAAGACATGCGATATGAAACAAAGCCTTCATGATTCAAACACATCCGCGATGGACAAAGGTCTTGACTTTGGCAAACAAAACAGTGCCAATCTTGGATCTTGAGAATGAATCATTCAATGGAAGGAAAAACGCTTAATATTTATTGAGGGTTTTTCGCATAATTGGCAACCAATTAATTATCTTTGATTAGGTCTCATTCACCCTTAAGCATGCATTCTAAAAGCATAATAAGGCGCGATAAACAAATTAATAATGATATGCGGATGGATATTTAAAACAACTTGTTCCTAGAACAAATCTCTCCTTTCCTCTCTCCCGCTAGCACAAATTTTACTTCTACCCAATTACATAACACTTCTAAAAAACTTATTTACATGAGGGGAATATGTGAGAAGAGAAATACAAAGAATCTAGAGGTAATAGGCTGGACACGCAGGTCCAATTTAATAAATTTTAAATTTATTACAATAATTTCCAAAATTGCCCTCACCCATCTAATATCCATCTGATATACATTATTCATACATCACATCCATGTATTCACACAAAGCATGTTATCAATCAATCTAATCCAATTAATTAATCTGAAATTAATGACCATCCAATGTTCAAACAACGATTTGATTTGCGCGAGTCCAACTCGTTTTAAGAATAAGTACTCAAAGTACTAATTCTTGAATTATATCAAACTACAATATTAAATCCAATTTAATTTGTATTCAATACTAATTCTTTATTTAATTCTAAATTAAATAATTACACTTTATTAATGAGCCTTTGCGACTTAGATTCTAAATATAATCTTAACGGTCTCAAAGCCCAATTAACATCCAATGTCAATTTAATTAAAGTCCAATGGGCTTTCAATTAATTTATAAGGCATGGACTTTGGCAACCAAAGCCCAATAAGGAATCACCTTTGCCAAAAAATCAATTTAGGCCCATTAGGCCCAATTAAAATTTTAAAGGCCCATTCAATCATATTTGGACTTTATGGAAATGGTTTTAGGCCCAATTGGATCCAACCAATTAACCTAAACCAAACATGGCCCAACCAAGCCCATTAAGCCCAAATACAACTTTATTAGCCCAATTCCAAATTTAGTCCAACTAATTAAATTCCAATATTCCAAATATCATAATTTAATTAACTAAAATGCATTAGCCATAATTAATTAGTCAAATTAACATTTCCAAAATACCAATTTACTTAATTAATCATGCTAATCATCATCAACACATGTCCAACTGTAGGAACATAGAAACTGGACGACGCATGTTGTTCCGGGCTCGCGGCCCGGTTGGGAGTACGGAGTAGCCACGGGGGACTAAACCGGAGAATAATGGAGTCGCCACCCGATGTGAACCGGGAAAATGAGATTTAAGGCCGCACTCACCCCTCGTAAGGGAAGACCTCAAACCGTTGGGTTCAGAATGGTCCCTTACTTATGTCACTTGTAATGAAAAGATTTGTGTAATAATTTAATCAAACTTAAGTAACACTTATTTCCAAGAGTATCATTCTTCTAAGTTCATATGCGCAAAAATAAAACTTACACCTTAATTTGCATATATCTTACATCTAAGATTGCATGCTTGAAAGTAAATCAAAGTAGCAATGAACATACAACTTTATTGGCATATTGTATTCATGGAAACACAAGCACACACTAACCACGCAAGCACACACAAAAACGAATCAAATAATGGAGAACATGTGATTTTATAGACATATCATACTTATACGTGCATAAGCATAAAAAAATAGCCATTACATGTCCATGCGTAAATAAAAGAGTCAACTAAGTACATAATGCAAAAAGACAATTAAGGATGCAATTAGGCATTGAAGTAAGCATGCTATGACGTGGTGCAAAAGAAGATAACTAATATGGACACAAACACACATGTGAGCACTTTTCCAAGTGGTACGTGGAATTGTATCCCAAGTATAGACCGCACTACCGTCCATTCAGAATCGGCTACGAAATTTATGTCTGGGGTTCCATCCGATATACCACAAGAAATAATACTCAAATGCTATCATAACATGGATATATGAATTGTAATACGTTAAACCAAGACTAAGGTAAATGATGCAACCAATGGAATAAATGTGCTTTTCATTACGATGCGTACAAAGATAAGGATGACTATATGGGATTTCATAATACATGCGTGAATAGAGCAATGCTGTGCTAAAAGATAAATGACATGGCAAGAAGCACGGCAAAGATATCTAGAATTAACACAAACACATGCGTGGGTCCTTTTTTGGGGGGTATTGTGATGTAGTTCGGGGCTGTTTAAGAGGTGCCTGATGCGTCAAAGGGGGCTGCTGTTTTGAGTGTTTGTGGCTTTGTATTTGATTGGCAAAGGTCTATTATTTTATGGGCAGATTTGGTGCTGGTTGTGTGCGTGAAATTGGGCTGCTTGGGGGGTTCTTTTCACGGCAATCTGAAGTGATTTGTAGGGAGTTAGGTGCGGCAATGTGTGGGCAAAAAGGCAGGGGTTTTCTCGTGTAGTGAAGGAGGTAGTTTTGCGCGGTGGTCAGGCTTAAGTGTTTGAGAGGGCTGTGGCGTTAGGATAATGGCTTTATGGCATGAATGGTATAGGTGGCTTTACGCGTGGGCTGAGGCTAAGTGGGTGAAGGTGTGATTAGCGTGAAGAGGCTTAGGTCTTAACGTGAATGAGGGTTCTGGTTTGTGTGTGAACAAAGGAAAGTGCAAGGGCTAAGAATATGGGTGTACCAATGGTAATAGATCGCCAAGACATGGATAGATGATGTAATCAATGTATGAAAGACGCGGCAAATATCGTGGTAAAGGTAGCCTTTTAGGCTTTTCTTCCCCAAATGGAGAACCTTTTTAGTCCAACACAATAAGCCCATGTGCTTTTCATTACAATGCGTACAAAGATAAAGATAACTATATGAAACTTCGTATACCCGATTGAACACATCTTACATTCAACCGAATATACATCAACCAGCGCGGCAAAGCATCGTGGTAAAGGATTTTAACCCCTCAGAATAGGGGACCTTTAATCCGACTTACTAAGTGTGGGAACACAGAATCTGGGGCGACGCATGCTGTCCCGGGCTCGCGGCCCGGTCGGGAGTACGGAGTAGTCATGGGGGACTAAACCGGAGAATAATGGAGTCGCCACCCGGTGTGAACCAGGAAAATGAGATTTAAGGCCGCACTCACCCCTCGCAAGGGAAGACCTCAAACCGTTGGGTTCGGAATGGTCCCTTACTTATGCCACTTGTAATGAAAGGATTTATATGATAATTTAATCAGGCTTAAGTAACACTTATTTCTAAGAATATCATGCTTCTAAATCCGCATACATACATCAACAAGTTCATCTAAATTTATATGTAACACATATTCGAATTTGTATACAGCCTATTTGCATGTAATCTATGTCTCAATTTGCATACATAAGGTTTATCATACGGCAAGCATACAAGTTAATGAACGCATTGGTGGACACAGAAGCGCAAAAAAATAGCATTCTTACTAGCATGCATATTAAGATAAGATATTTAAGCGCATAACAGAAATAGACAACTAGAGAGGTAATACAAATGCATAACGTAAAAAAAAGGGGACTTTGTGCTAAGATGAACATGTCGTAATGTGATGCAGGAGGATCTGTTTACCGTGGGCGTTCGTGCAGCGTTCGTAGACGCGTTCGAACGGTAAATAGAAGGTTCTCGTTCGAGTAGCGTTCGTAAACGCGTTCGAACGGAAATGAAACAGAATACTCACGTTCGTATGGCGTTTATGAACGCGTTCGAATGGAAATGAAACAGAATACTCACGTTCGTATGGCGTTCGTTAACACGTTCGAACATAGATGAGACCTGATGCATGATAAGGCAAAAATGTATGCGCCTTCGAGTTGCGTTCGTAAACGCGTTCGAACGGGAACAGACCTGATGCATGAAATGAGACGCAATACATAAATGGAAAATAGTACCATGCGAGGCGCAACGAAGCATCGTGGTAAAGGATTTTAACCTCTTCAATTAGAGGACCTCTCATTGCACTTACTAAGCCCATGCGCTCGATCGCATCATGCATACAAAGAATTAAACACAATAATATCAGACTTAGTATGCCCGATTGAACACATCTTGCATCCAACCGAACACACATCAACCGGCGCGGCAAAGCATCGTGGTAAAGGGCTTTAACTCCTCCCCATAGGGGATCTTTCATTCCACTTACTAAGCCCATGCGCTTGATTGAACCATGCATAAAAACATAAAGACAATCATATCAAACTAAATATGCCCGATTGAACACATCTTACATCCAACCGAACACACATCAATCGGCGCGGAAAAGCATCATGGTAAAGGGCTTTAACCCCTCCCCATAGGGGATCTTTCATTCCACTTACTAAGCCCATGCGCTTGATTGAACCATGCATAAATAAGCAACATGCAGAATTCAAGTGACGAAAAATAAATAAACTAAAACAACACAAAACAAAAGAGGGTGCCGTTTACTCAAGCGGTACGTGGAGTTGTATCCCAAGTACAGACCGCACTACCGTCCATTTGGATTCGGCTACGGAATTTACATCTGGGTTTCCATCCTATATACCTCAAGAGACGACACTCTTCCATTCATCCAATACGCACAACACACATCATACACAAACAAGATTTAACAAACAAGTAAAATACAATCAAAATAAATAACAAAAATCAAATAAAGATGAGTGTGAAAAGTACCATCAGGTCTAACCTTTTAAATCACCTCTCGGATGTACGACACACGATCGTCGGAAGGGTGGTTGCTCCGCAACTCTTTCGGTTCACTGGTTCACTGCTCTCGTTCGTTGTCTCACTGTTTGGGGTCGTCGTTCTCCATCTTTTGCTGCTGTTTTTGACTCCGATTTGCTACTGTTCGGCCTCTGTTTTGCTGCTCACTGTTCAGGTCACCTGTTTTGATGTTTTAATTATTATAATGATTATGAATGCAGTTTTTTTTATGTTATTACTTTAAGTTTTTTAGGGAATGTTTTAAGAGGATTTTGCTGCTGTATAGAGGGTGGTTTGGGCGTGATTTGGCTACTGTAGGGGGTGGTTTGGGCGTGATTTGGCTACTGTTTTAGTGTTAAAGGGGCTGCTATATTCGGTTATGGAGTGGAGGAGATTTGTGAGGTTTATGGACGTGTAGGGCTGATCGGTTTGTGAAGGGCTTTTAATGTGAAGGCTTGGGGTTATTTTCTTTTCTCTTGTGATTTGTGTGAGTTGTATGTATATTATGTGTATGAGCTAGGGGTAGGAAATTCTTTTCTTCTTTTATTTCTTGTGATGGGCGTGAACTAGGGGGATTTCAGAGAAGAGGTGGCTAGGTTAGGTCATGTTTATATAGAAGAGAGCTAGGGTTTGTCCTTGTCTCACAAGGAAGGGATCTTGCATTCAATTTAGGATTTGGTCTTAAGGAAAGTCAAAGATTGAGGGGGGACAAGGTTAATTCAAATTAGGAAGGTGATATCTTTAATTTGTGTTGATTAGGCATACAATATTTTAAGTTAGGAATAATATATTTTTAATTGGGAATATAATTGGTTGATTGATTTTAATTAGGCATGACATCTTTTTTAATTTAGTATGTGATTTGTTTAGTTAGGAAGTTAATATATTTGATTTATCTCTTAATTAGGTATGATTTATTTTGTGTTTTATTTAATTGGTAAATGGTTTAAATATTTTATTTAATTCAATGTTTAATTTAATTAAATTGGGATGTGTTTTATGGGCTTTGGGGAGCTAATTGGGCTTGGGTGTGAGGCTAGCAACAAAACCAGAATTACCGACACCGTTCGAACGCTTCCTCGAACGCGACACGAACGCCCGCAATCTGTTTGGCGTTCGAACGTATACATGAACGCAGCACGAACGAAAACAGTGAACCTTGTTTATTCTGAATTTCCCCTTCCGATATCCGTTTCCCGTGGCTTCCGTGACTCAAAAGGTAGTGCCTCCAAATGAGACTCATCATCGGGTTTCACATGCAAAAATACAATGCCTACACTAAGCCCATGCGCTCGATCGTATAATGCATATGAAGAATAAAGACAATAATATCAAACTTAGTACACCCGATTGAACATATCTTACATCCAACCGAACACACATCAACCGGCGCGGCAAAGCATCGTGGTAAAGGGTTTTAACCCCTCCAAATAGGGGACCTTTAATCTGACTTACTAAGCCCATGCGCTCGATCGCATCATGCATACAAAGAATAAAGACAATAATATCAAACTTAGTATGCCCGATTGAACATATCGTACATTCAACCGAACACACATCAACCGGCGCGACAAAGCATCGTGGTAAAGGGTTTTAACTCCTCCAAATATGGGACCTTTAATCCGACTTACTAAGCCCATGCGCTCGATCGCATCATGCATAAACAAGTAACATACGGAATTTAAATGACGAATAATAAATAAATCAAAGCAACTTAAAATAAAAGAAGGTGCCGTTTACTCAAGCGGTACGCGGAGTTGTATCCCGAGTACAGATCATACAACCGTCCATTCGGAATCGGCTATGAAATTTATGTCCGGGTTTCCATCCGATATACCGCGAGAGTTGACACATCTTTCATTTTATTCCAAGGCCACAACATACAATATTTCATAATACATGCATATTTATCTACTCAAGGGCCACAACATGCATTTTAACATAATAATCATGCGAACAATACTCAATAAATAATAAAAATAAATTGAAAACGAGAGTGAAAAATACCCTAAGGTCTAACCTTTTTTACCGATTTTCGGACTTGCGTTTCGCGAAGATCGGAAGGGTAAAAGCTCGTCAACTTTTTTGGTTCACTGGTTTAGCGTCTTAGGTCACCGTTTTGCTGTTTTGCTTGCTGTTTGATCTCCGTTTTGCTGCTGTTTCCTCTGTATTTTTTGCTTACTATTTCAGGTCTTCAAAGCTACTGTTTTTTTTTTGTGTTTTTAGAGGTTCAAGGGCTGTGTTTTTCGGTTGTTTAAGGAGGCTTAGAGTGCAGTTTTTTTATGTTACTGTTTTAAGGATTTTAGAGACTGTTTTTAAGAGGATTTTACTGCTGTTTTAGGGGTTAATTTTTGGCAATGTTACTGTAGTTCCAGGGGCAGTTGTTTTTGGTAATTGGATGGTGTTTAGGGGCTGTATGGGGCTGTGATTTTTGGCACTTGTGAGGACTGTTTTGGGGCTTTATTTTTTGGTGATCTAAGGTGTTTATGGGGGTGTAATTTTCGGTAATGGAGGGCTGTTGTATGGGGCTGGTTTCGGCTTGGTGAGTGGAGGAGATGAAGAGAATTATTCTTTACTTGTTATGGTGCTATTTCCGTGAATTGTAAGAGATTAGAGAGAGTTGGGCGTGAATTGAGAGAGGAGGAGAGGCTTGGTTTGGCTTTGTTTATATAGAGAAGGGCTAGGGCTTCTCTTTGTCTCACAAGAAAGGGATTTGATTTAGTATTAAAGAAGGAAAGCAATGGATTTTATGGAGACAAGATTGGTTTAGATTAGGAAGTCAATATCTTTAAATTGGTTATGAGTGCTTTAATTAGGCATGGTATTTCTTTAATTTAGTATATGATATTTTGGATTAGGAAGTTATAATATTTTAATTTGGTATAATTATATTTTATGTTTTATTTAATTGGTAAATGGTTTAATTATTTTATTTAATTCAATTACATTATCTAATTAATATTTAATTTAATATTTGATTTAATTGGGATGTAATTTAGGGTGATATGGGCGTGTGGGCCTAGTTGTGGTGTGGGCTTGGTTTGGCTTGGTGTGTGGTGGCTTGGTGAGTGGGTTAAGTGTGTATGGGCTAGATTAAAAGGGTTTTGGGTTTTTTTTAGGCCAAGGGTGCTCTAAACGGAGGTCTAGCAATTGAGCTTGACGCTAAACAAGTGAATAAAAATATAACGAAATACCAACTCCCTTTCGACGACCGCTTCCCGCAACTTCCATGACTAAAAAAAGTAGTGCCTCCAACTGAGACTCATCATCAGGTATCACATGCAAAAATGCAATGCCTATAGTCGCCCCCACTTTGATGGGACTTGTGCAGTGTCTGACTTTGAACAATCCTATCAAAGTTATGCAATGCATTTTCACTTACCTGACTCGTATGCTGCCTCGAGCTGAGTTAGTGCTGCAGTGGACCTCGATCCTGGGACGCATCCCAATAACTGCAACCGACAACGGGGGCACCTCGACCCTGGGACGCATCCCGATACCGCTGGAAATGAGGGCTTCGCCCTAGAACAAATGATGTAGTGGGCCCTCGACCCTGGGACGTATCCCGGAACTACAACTGATGATGCAGTGGGCCCTCGACCCTGGGACACATCCCGGAACTGAAACTGTCAACAGAGGTTCCTCGACCTTGGGACGCATCCCAAAACTGCTGACCATGTGGGCCTCGCCCCCAAGCTGATATGGGCCTCGCCCCCAAGCTGACATGGGCCTCGCCCCCAAGCTGATATGGGCCTCGCCCCCTGGGACTAATCCCCAAAAACTATTGATGTGGGCCTCGCCCCCTGGGACTCATCCCCAAGACTGAAACTACGCTGACGCTGCTTGGCTCATTTAAGCCGCTTTCTTCTTTCTTCGAACCTGCGATCACAAAACAAAAACAAACACGAAGATAATGCAATGTTACGTGTATGCATGAATGATTTTTTTATTCCGTTGGGTTAGGTCTTCTGCCAATTCCCGTAGTGACTGCTCGGTCTTCTCTCCCTCAGGCAAAGTACTGCTTCAATCTGTCTACGTTGATCGGCTCGGTGAACTCATTCCCTTCCAAGTCTGATAGCCTCACTGCTCCATTTCCCATTACTTTCTGCACTATATAAGGTCCTTCCCAGTTAGGTATGAACTTTCCTCTTGGATCTGTCGTCGACGGCCTTGATTGTTTAAGTACCAAATCACCCTTTCTGATCTTGGTGGGGCGTACTTTCTTGTTGAATGCTCGGGTTAATCTCTTCTGATACAACTGCATGTGATACAAAGACTTCGTTCTCTTCTCATCCAGCAGTGCTAACTGATCAAACCTCTGTGCGGCCCACTCATGTTCCAGTAATTCTGCCTCCGCTAATACCCTCATAGACTGTATTTCCACTTCTACTGGCAATACTGCTTCCATTCCATAGACCAAAGAGTAAGGTGTGGCCCATGTTACGGTTCTTACTGATGTTCTGTACCCCCACAAAGCATATGGTAGTTTCTCGGCCCAATCTCTACAGTTCTCTGTCATCTTGGCTAAAATCATCTTTATAGTCTTGTTGGCTGCCTCAACTGCCCCATTTGCCTGCGGCCTGTACGGTGATGACTTGTGGTGGCCTATCCACCTCTGTAACATTGCCTTCGTCTCTCCTTGAAACTGAACTCTGTTGTCTGTCACTATATGATGCGGCATACCATACCGACAAATGAGGTTCCGAGCTATAAACTTTGCCATCTGTTTTGCTGTAACATTGCGGAATGACTCGGCTTCCACCCACTTTGAGAAGTAGTCCACCACCACTATTATGAAGCGATGCCCATTCGACGCATTCGGTCGAATTTCTCCAATCATATCAATTCCCCATGTTGAGAAAGGCCACGGCTCTGACAACCCGTGCAACTCTGTGTGCGGTAAGTGATTCAAATTACCATGTGCTTGACAATCATGACAATGCTTTACCATCTTTGCGCAGTCTGTTTCCATGGTTGACCAATAAAAACCTTGTCTCACTATCTTGCGGGACAGATTCAACCCGTTAATGTGCGGACCACATACCCCGGCGTGTATTTCTTCCATTACATGCTGAGCTTCTTTTTTTCTCAAACACTTCAACTGAATACTGTTTGCTTTCCTCTTGTACAGTTCCCCTTTCAAAATCACATACTGGGAAGCTAACTTCTGAATGGCTATTCTGTCTTTTCTGCCTGCCCCTTCCGGGAGTTCACCATGTTCCAGATACCTCTGAATGTCATAATACCAAGGTTTACCATCGTCGACCTCAACTTCCAGAATTCTTTATATCTAATAAACAGGCCTGCTTGCTGTTGTCAGTATCAACGGTCTCATCACTAACTTTTCTGGATTTTCCCAAGTTGCTGCAAGTGTAGCCAATGCATCTGCCATCTGGTTCTATTCTCTTGGCAAGTGCTGAAACTTACAATCGGGGATAACCTGTGCCAACTTTCTGAGGTGAAAAATGTAAGGTTTCAACCGTTCTTCTTTCAATTCCCATTCTCCTCGCATCTGATGGACTACCAACATAGAATCTCCGTAGACATCCACACTCTCGGCCTTCAAGGCTATCAATGCAGTCAAACCAAAAGCACATGCTTCATACTCAACCATGTTGTTTGTTACTCTGAACGTCAGCCTTTTGGCCAAAGGCAAGGTCTCTCCTTCGGGGGTCACTATCACAATCCCAATTTCGGCTCCCTTGTAATTCACTGCTCCGTTAAAATACATTTTCCATCTCTGAACTGTTATTGCTTAGATCTCTTCGTCTGGAAATTCAAACTTATACTGATCCCCTTCAACAGGTTGCAATGCCAGAAACTCTGCTACTGCTCGCCCTTTGACTACTTTGGTGGTGAGATACTCAATGTCAAATTCTATCAGGAATACTAACCATCTGCCCAATTTCCCCACTAGCGAAGGCAATGAATGTAGATATTTCAGAGGATTCTCCTTTGCCATTACCTGGATCTTGTAAGACTGAAAATAATGCCGCAATTTTCTAGAAGCCCATACCACTGCGAGACAGATCTTCTCTACTTCTTGATAACGAGCCTCATACGGGAGCATCTTCTTACTCAGATAATAGACTGCATGTTCTACCCCTGTCTCATCTGCATGTACCATCATTGCCCCCAGTGCTTCTGATTCTATGGCCAAGTACAATATCAAAGGTCTGCCCGGTCTCGGAGGTTTCAATACTGGAGGCTTTACTAAGTACTCTCTGATCTTTTCGAAGGCTGCTTGACACTGCTCATTCCACTTTACCGGTTGATCTTTCCTCAATAGTTTGAAGATAGGCTCACACACTGATGTCAACTTAGCAATGAACCGACTGATGTACTGAATCTTCCCCAGGAATGCTCTAACTTCTTTATCAGTCTTCGGTGCTGGCATTTCTGTGATTGCCTTGATTTTCTCAGAATCTACCTCTATTCCACCCATTCCCACTGTATGACCAAGCAATTTCCCTGATGTCACCCCAAACACACATTTCTTGGGATTTAGCCGCAGGTTGTATTTGTCAACTCTCTGAAGGAACCTTTCCAGTGCTTCAATATGCCCAACTCTTGTCTCTGATTTCACCATCATGTCATCCACATACACCTCAATCTCTTTGTGCATCAAGTCGTGGAAAAGTGTAGTGGCCATCCGCTGATAAGTAGCTCCCGCATTCTTAAGCCCAAACGGCATTACCTTGTAACAATAAGTACCCCACTCAGTAACAAATGCAGTCTTGTATTTGTCTTCCTTAACCATGAGAACCTGATTGTAACCTGAAAACCCATCAGCAAATGAATACATAGCAGACAAAGCCGCACTATCAACCAGAACATCTATATGCGGCAGAGGAAAATCATCTTTCGGACAAGCCTTGTTGAGATCTCTGTAGTCTACACACATTCTGACCTTCCCGTCTTTCTTTGGGACCGACACTATATTAGCCAACCACTCAGGATACTTTACTACTTCCAGGATCCCCACATTTATCTGTTTCTTAACTTCTTCTCTGACTTTCTCAGCCCATTCGGGTCTCATCCGTCGGAGTTTCTGTTTTACTGGCCTTATATTCAGATAAGTTGGTATTGTGTGCTGGGCAATATTTCTGTCTACCCCAGGCATGTCCTC
Organism: Zanthoxylum bungeanum; assembly: GCA_019454045.1. Classification (NCBI taxonomy): domain Eukaryota; kingdom Viridiplantae; phylum Streptophyta; class Magnoliopsida; order Sapindales; family Rutaceae; genus Zanthoxylum; species Zanthoxylum bungeanum. The sequence goes on from SKCR01006325.1 coordinate 12,929, forward strand.
ATAAGACCAAGCAAACACTTTGGCATATCTGACCAATACTTCTTCTAATTTCTCCCTTTCTTCGGAGGTAACTTCACTTGCAATCAGAATTTCCTTGGGTTCTCAAGTGTACCCAAGTTAAATGCAGTAGTTCTGGCCGAACTGATATCAAATATGCTTGATTCGTGCAGAGTAAATGGAAATGACTCAGGCAAGTAAGCAAAAGAAATGTCTTTATTATTGGATAATGCGGAAGTACATTCAAACAAATCAGGAAGGTAAATGTCTTCATCATCTATAAACACTTCTTCCTCTGCAACCAGGTTTTCCTCAGGTTTTTTGTCCTCTCCCAGAGTCAGGCTCTCTAACTTCATCAATTCTTCTTCCCAATTCTCTTCTTATTTCTTCATAATTTCTTCAACTATTGGCTTCTTACCCAATATATCCTGGAAGATCTCAAACCCAGGTACCATAATTCCATTAACTTCCACATGTTCAGGCTCCCCTTGATATCCTGAAGCTTTCACAAAACATTCCATCAATTTTAGGCCCATTTTCTTGACCTTCGGCTTTTCTTCATCAGATTTGTACCCCAAACCTTTTCGAGTGGTCTGTCCTATGAAATCTGGTAATCTTGAACCTTCACCTGGCTCAAACTTCATTTTTTTCATGATCCTAGCCACCCTAGGATCCACCCACTCCTCAAAAGTAGCTAACACATGAAACCTCGTGAAAGGTTGTATCTCCAAGGCGGCCATGACATTATCTACCTCAGCCCGGATAGTAACAACTTCTCCCTCATACGGGAACCTGATCATCTGATGTAAAGTGGAAGGCACGCCCCAAAGTTTGTGAAACCAAGGCCTTCCCAATAATAAGACGAAAGTAGCCGGGATGTCCAGTACCGTGAACTCAACCTCATCTTCAATCGGGCCTACCTTGACCATAGCCACAAAAGTACCCTCAACTCCCCTTTTACTGTCATCATAAGCCTTAATAGTCATGCTGGAGGGGTCCAAGTATGTCGCTTTCATACCCAATCTCGACAGAATTTTCAGCGGGCACACATTGATGGACGAACCGTCATCCACCATCACACATGAAGTTCTCTTGCCCCTTACTTCGGCCCTGATAGATAGAGGCCTATTATGATTTCTCCCCTCCGCTGGGAGTTCATCCTTAGAAAAAGATATCTGCAAAGCTTCTTTCTGAACTGACCCAACAAACATTGCAGGGTTGGCGTCTTCCGGTACCACAATCTTGCTCAAGGCCTCAACCATGGCCTGCCTATGCTCCCGAGATGCACATAACAGTTCCCAGATACTCACTTGTGCTCTAGTCTTCCTCAATTGCCTCATCACTATATCCCCCTCAGTATTTTCTGCAGTCTCAACCACTTCTCTACCATCTGTCAAAACTTCCTTACCCTTTTCTGCCATATCATTGTAAAAACGACCGATGCGCGTCATTCCCTTTACTTCTTCCTCATCACTGCTAGAGAAATCAAGTCAAAATTTTTTTCCCTGCTCAGTCTCATCTTCACTAGTACTATCCCAGATTCCCAGGCAAAAGGCTTGAGGGTGAAAGGATTTTAGGACAAGGTCTTCTGGGAGGCCAGAATTGATCATATAAGTTGGTGGTGGTACGGCACGGTAGTTGGGTAAGGGGTTTCTGTGTGTGTCAGGCTGTTCTATTTCTGGGTCAGGTATTTTCTTGGAGTCTATCAGGTCTTGGATTTTATGGCGGAGTCGGGCGCAGTTGTCGAAATACGCAATACTACATATACTACGCCTGATATAGATCATTTATTCCTGTAAGGATATTTCTTGAGAATTGGGTAGGTATGGCGCTTTGCTAGAAGCCAACCTTGTCTTGTAAATCGGTATAAACGTAGTACGAGGTACTTACGTGTTCGGATAGTCCGACGACCGAATTTACTACCAACATATCGGGGATCTTATTGGTCGCTTCCCAAAGATTCACCGATGACGTATGACTCGCACCCTTTGATTAATCTGGGATTAATTAGATGAGAGAGAAAATTAAATTGGGATTAATTGCGGAGATATTTTATCTGGGATAAAGTATCAATTAAAGAGATAAAACGATTAATTTGGAATTAATCGATTAATTAATATATTCGATATATTAAACGAAATTGGATTTCGACTCGAAATTGAAATTAGATTTTAATTCGGGCGAACGAGTTAATTTAGAATTAATTCGTTAGCGACGTAAATAATGACTTCGCTAGGCGTAATCATTTAATTATGTCGCAACGGAAAATTCGTTAATTTGGAATTAGCGAACCCGAGCCTGGGATTATTTGCGAGCGCATTCGCATTTCGAATTCGAGTGCGGCACGCAAGTCAAATCAAGCGTCAAATCTCTAGTCGCATCAAGCGTCAAATCTCTAGTCGCATCAAGCGTCAAATCATTAGTCACTTTGAGTGATGTGATAACTTGTCACTTGATTTGATTGATTGATGGATTGATTGATAAAAGTTGATGGCTAGCATTTAATGCTATTTTGGAGCCAAAATTGTGTTGACTTTTGAAAGCTTTTACACAATTTTTGTATATGTTTTATTATTGGATTTTGGAAATCTAATTAACTAATACACAACTTCTCTCACTCTCTCTCTCTTAACTCACGAATTGGGAGCCAATTCTTCTTCTCTCTCTCGGCATTCACTGTCATTTTCTTCTTCTGGTTTTGCTCAAAACCGAGCAGTGAAGGGAAGCAAAGGTCATGATTTTATGGCAAAATCAAGAGTGCTAGCACACTACGAAGACATGCGAAGGTGATAGGGAAGTCCACCCATGAGCTGGGAATCAAATGACGAAGCTTGGAGCTTGGTTTCTTGTTGATTGAAGGCCGAAAATCAGAGAGGACAGCAGCCCACTACCGCAGTTCACAGTGAGCAGAAAAGGAAATTTTTGTTGCCTCCCGCGTCGCTCAACCGCTCGATGTGAGTATTCCGTGACTTTCTCGATTGTATTCACACATGTTCATGCTTGTTTATTGATCCTTGGGACCTTAGTAAACTCCAACACTTAAAGATTAGAGAAAAGTCTAAGCAACACATGTTGGAGCTTAGAAACATGGAAATAATTTTCTAGTTGAAGAAAGTTGGAAAATACTTACAAAATCCAAATTTTCTTAAGCTTTTTCCTTTGTTATTCAAGTTTCTCTCAAACTTTTCTTTGTAATATAATTGGTGGCTTGAACTTATGAAATAAAAAAAAAACACATATATTAACCCAACTTGGTCGAGCAAGAGAGAGAATAATACAACAAGATATTTTCAATTTTTGTTTCAATAAATTAAATGGAAAATGAAATATAAAACTTTGGTATTTGATCATTAAACCAATTAATGAAATCCACCAAGTGTTTCCAATCATATTAGGCTATTTAAAAAGGTAAATGATGACTAAAGATATTTATTACTTAATTAATTTAATCACATAACATTTATGTAATTAAATAATTAAATACAAATATTTTAAATATATGTATTATATTTACATTAAATAATCAAAATACATATATCAATCATATATATCAAAAATCACAATTTGACATTTTATTAATGTGTATTTAATAAAATTAAATATTAAATACAAATACACATTACTTAAGGAATGACCATTAGGTCCATTTATATTTATTTTCATTTAACCGTTAAACGACTTATAAATAATCAGTATTATTCATAAAAGTTGCCCTAGTGCTCTACGAGTATATTTCATAGGTGAGACTCTCTAGATTCAGACATATCCGTCACGAAATCCAATTTCGTGTTTATAATTCACCCACCTGTAAATTATGACGACCACAGATAAACTCGTTAAATCATACAGGTCGAGGTCATGACATATGTTTAATTCCTCCATCACAGGTATTTGGATATATCCCAGAGATATAGATGTAAACGTCAAATCTCTATATGGATAATCCGTCGATGTCTTTATTAGCAATCTCTAAAAGAACACTTACAACTCACTTCTAAAGTGTACCACGGGCCCATAGTTTTTATCTGATTGCTAATCATATATGGACTACTTATGCTCTGTACACAGAACTGACGGATCCTATCTTGACATACACATGACACCATGAGGATCGGTCCACACCCAACGAACAGATGAAGGTCTGACCTGAATAGATCGGTGACGTGACTGTTATCTAAGTATGGAAGATGTCTCATGTGCCCACAGTGGTATCTCAAGTCAAAGAATCACATATGCTACTCAACCTGAGAAGATTCTTATTGATGTTGGTATACCATCCATTAAGAATCTTCGGTGAGTCGTTCAGTGTTTATCCGCTATAAACACCTACACGTCTATACGAGTCTCCAAGACTCATGGTTCATTGAGAAACCATTGGAATCCAATATTCCAGCATACGACATGTACCAGTCTCAACGGGTTTACTTTACTGACCAAGTAGTGTAAATCATGACCAAGAACTGTCTAAGAATGACAACATCATGATACAACTCAATGTTAGTTGCGACGCTTTTGTAACTGTATCACAACTCATCATTCTATGGTCAATTACGTCTTTACCATATAAAGAGATATATTATAATAGATAATATGTTTATTTTATTCATAATAAAACGTTTACAAGAGTATTTACAAGGAAATACAACAGGGAATTGGCGCTCTGAGCATCAACCCAAACATTTGGAAGTATACACCACCGTCAATAGGAATCTCCTCGAGTCGAGTAGCGTATGTGATCCTTTAACTATAGGATAACATTGATTTTGTGTGTGATCCTCCAAACTTTGATGCCATATATATCAGAGATCTTTCATGGTTTGACTAGATGTTCGTTGGGTGTGGATCGATGTACTCGCTAATCAAGTGCATATCAAGATAACATCTGTCAGCCCGTATGTGTACCATAAAGGGTTTAGGTATCCATGTGAGTAAATTAGGATTCTTAAGAATTTGGCTAAAGCCGATCACCTATGGTGGATCGCATATATTAGAAATGGTGTTCTGATTAGTTGTAAAGAATCGTGGACAATCGACATGAGATGTGCGCCTTGGAAACTTTGACACGCTTAAAAAGTGGTTTTTTACTTCCAAGTATAAGAGTGTGGAAGTAATAAAATAACCCGGTAAGTCCGGGGTCGATCCACAGGGAATAGATTTAGTATGATAAAGTAATAATCAGAGAAAAAGAAAAGATTTGATTCGTTTGAAGTTGTTTGGAGAATTTGAATTATATGACAACAATAAAATAAAAAAACTGGGGTTATAGGATATACTTTTAATATTTTTAATTTAGAAATCTCACTTTTTATAATATATAAATTGTCATTATTACCCAATTAATTTACTTCTGGAATTAACTATGCCAAAACATATAAAACCATTCATAAAGGCCGTAGTTATTTCTGTCGATAACTAGTCCTGCCAAGGTATTAAATTTGCCAAAAACATAAAACCAGTCATAAAGGCGGTGATAACATTTGTCTATAACAAGTCCAGTTAGGTACTCAATTATGCCAAAATCGTATAAAACCAGGCATATATGTGGTAGAAAAGTTTATCAATATTAATCCAGATCTCAATTAATTATTAATCATTAGATTACAATTCATATATTATAATATAAGTGAGATTAATCTAAACTTTAATAATAAAAGTTTCACCCATTCCCCCAGCAGAAAGTAATTAGCTACTTATACTGTAATTAAAAACTCACATAATTTTATTACTAAAATGAAAAGACATTATAAGAAATTAAAGCAAACAAGATACTTTCTTCCAAACTCTTATTGATTGTGGAGTTTTGCAAGAGTTTCTTCCATGCCTCGATGATTCAAGTTTGGAGGTATTTGTCTTTCTTGATCGTTTGTAAGAGAGGAAGAACTTCCCACATGATAAGTTTGTTCATCTCCAAGAAATGCATTCTTCAATTCTTCTGGAAATGGCTTCAATTCCAAATTAAGTGCTTCCTCATATTTTTCATCTTCCATTATTCCTAGTTCCTCAAAATTTTGGTTTTCTACATCATCTTCCAGTACATGTGTAGAATCAAGTAAAAAATATTAGGAATATCCAAATCTAATTGCATACTTGATTCAAGACAATTACATGTACAAATTTCTGTAGGATCAGATAAACTCCCCTGAGTATATTCTTCCACAATTGGTTCAATTAGATCCATGCTCTCGTCTTCACTGTCCTCATCATATGGTTGTTTGCACATGTCAAAAATATTAAGCTTCAACGTCATATTGTCAAATGACAAATTCATGATTCCATTCCTGCAATTTATTAAAGCGTTAGCTGTTATTAAAAATGGATGACCAAGTATTGCAAGAATTGGCTTATAATTATCTGCTTCAGGTTTTGTTTTTAAAATAATAAAATCCACATGATATATGAATTTATCGACTTGTGATAACACATCTTCTACAATTCCTTTCGTACCTTGAATAATCTATCGACAAGTAAAAGAGTAGTTGAAGTTGGTTTTAACTCGCCAATATTAAGGTTTTGGTAAATCGAAAATGGAAGTAAATTTACACTGGCTCCAAGGTCAAGCAAAGCATGTTCAATTTGTTTATCTCCAATAATACATGAAATAGTCGGACAACCAGGGTCTTTATATTTTAAAGTATTATTGGTGGAGAAAATAGAGCTTACCTGTTCAGCTAGAAAGGCATTCTTTCTTACATGATGTCTTCGTTTAACGGGGCACAAGTCTTTCAGAAATTTGGAATAAAATGATATTTGTTTGATGGCATCTAACAAATGAATATTGATCTTTATCTGTTTGAATAATTCATAAATCTCTGGGGAATGGCCCAATTTTTTTTAATGCTTGAGTAAATGGAGGTGCATGTGACAAATTGTTATCATCAACGATATGTACTCGTTCATTAACCTTTTCCTTACCCTCTGAATCTGATTTATTTTCAATTTCATGAGATTCAAAATTAGGTTTGTGGATAACCTTACCATTACAAAGAGTACTAACAGATTTGACTTAGTCAATATGTTGACTACCAGAACTACTCTCGTGAGGGTTTTGATGACTCTTGGGTTTTGGCTGTGGTTGTGCAGGAAACTTACCTTTCTCATGAATGGTCAATGCAGATGTGATTTTGGAAAAAGTATCTTTAGATCAATCAATGTTTGCACATGTTGGTTATTGATGGCTTATTGTTTCTCAATGAATGCATGCAAGGTATCTTCAAGGGTTTTCCTATGTGGTGGGACATATGGTGCATAATTCTGGGAGTTTGGAAATTTTAGTGTACCTGGGGAGGTTGTTGCTGAAGGAGTTGGTGCATGGAGTGCCAATCCGAATTGTATATTTTATTATTTATTAATAAAATAACTACATTTTTCATTTCATACCCTATTAATGGTATTGTCATTACGCTTATTAAATTGATGTATCGTTATGCTAAGAATGACATCGACCTTAGAATAGTTTTGACACTAGGTGTAAACTATTCTTAAAGTAAATATTCCTAGTCGTTGGTTTTGGAATACGGTCGAATTCCTATAACCTAGAAGACTAGCACATGTCGTATATTGGAATTGGAGTTCCAATGGTTTAACGCGATTACCATGAGTTTTGGAAACTCGTATAGACATATGGGTATTCGTTGGAGCGAATACTGAATGACTCATTGGTGATTCCTAATAGTTGGAAGTACACACATCGTCAATAGGAATCTCCTCGAGTCGAGTAGCATATGTAATCCTTTGACTATAGGATAGCATTGATTTTGTGTGAGATCTTCCACACTTAGATGCCATGTATGTCAGAAACCTTTCATGGTCTGGCCTCTAGATGTTCGTTGGGTGTAGACCGATGCACACAGTAATCAAGTGCGAAGCAAGATAGGATCTGTCGGCCCGTATGTGTACCATAAGGGGTTTAGGTATCCATGTTAGTAAAGTCACGATTCTTAAATCTTTGGCAAAAGTCGATCACATAGGGTGGATCGCATCAGTTATGAAGAATCGTTGACATGTCGACATGAGATGTGAGTCTTGGAAACTTGACGGTATATTCTATGTTTCTAAGCACAACTCGGATAGCCTACGACGGAGGGATTGTTAAACATATGTGTTGACCTCAACTTGTATAGTTCAGAAAGGTCGTTCGTGTTCTTCTTCGCGAATTTGGAGGTGGCCGAATTGCGTACATATTAGCTAGGCTTATATGACGAACGTATCTGAACTTAGAGAGTCCCATATGAAGTGTACTCGTTGAGCACTTGGGTAGCCAATTATTTTTGATAAAATATAATATTCGATATTATAATTATCAACTAAGATAATCAAATGTTATTGGATAACATTGATTATTTACTTTGACCTAATTGGATTAATTCAATAATTACACAAGGGCTTAATTGTAAAATCATAATTATCTCTACCATTTGAGGATATTATGGTAATTGTAAATATGTAATAATAGGTGGTTTTGGCTTGATTTAATTGGATTAAATCAAGGTGACAAACATTTAACTAATCCATTTCCTAATCTTTGGCTTGATTTAATTGTATTAAATTAAAGTGGGAGACAATGGAGATTAGTCACACCTAATTATACATATTTGGACAAATTAGATTAAGCCCACTTAAAAGTTGATTACAACTTTTATTAATTAAAAATTGCCTAAGTTTTGCTATGAATAGCAAGCTTTATGAAGGTTTTAATTACAGGTTCAAATACAAGCATAAGCAAATTCTTGAGAGATTAGCCTAAGTTAGAGAAGTGTTTAGAGAAGCTTGTGAGGTCTCTACAACATTTCATCTAGGAGAAATCAAGATTGGATCTTGAAGTGAAGCTTGGAAGCATTGGAAACAAGATTGGATCTTGAAGTCAAGCTTGCACACCTTGGAGGTTCTTCAACAATTTCAACAAGGAGAAGTAGATTGGATCTTGCATCAAGCTTACTAGGTAATGTTTTATATTCTCCAAAGCTATGTTATTTGTGTATTAGATGCATGATCACATAGCTTAATGTTGAATAAGGTTAATCAATTGTGTTAGGATACTTTAGAAGTATAAACACAACATGCTTAAAATTAGGTCAAAGATGTTCATGTTGGACATGAAATAATTAATTAGAGTTTGGAACTCTAGATTAAAGCTTAGAGCTATGGCTACCATTCTAGATTCACTTGACCACCTTTAGAATTGTGACTAGAATTGTTCACGGGACATTTCGTATTGGTATTCTAAAATGGTTTGTGCATTGGATTCAAAATTTACGCAAACGCGTATTTAGAATAAATTTATGTTTTTGGAAAATATTGGTATTTTGAAAAACTAGATTTTTATTCTATACATGTGTTTATGATGGTTTTGAAATTAAAAATTAATTTTGGGTATTTTTGAAGTGTTTAAGGAAGACCGGAAGCAATTAGGGTCAAAAACCCTAATTGCATCAGCTCTCTGGAATCCAGAGGGCTGAAGCTTAAAAGAAAAAAATTGAAAAAAAAGGGGGGGGGGGGGGGGGGGTTGCTGCACGCTACAGTGCCGCGCGCACTGTAGCACTCACTGTACACGCGCGCCCGCATGGCACCCTTCGCGCACGCTGATTTTGTTTTGCTTTGTTCGGGAGCTTCCGGACTCCGTTTCAGTCCCGGTTTTTTCGTATACACTTGTAATGGAATATAGTATTTCATCAAATGATTTTAAAATTACACCCATACTTGATATTCATGGGTTAGACCCATTTCCGCTGCCCGGGGTACTGATCCGACCCTAGGGGTTCCACAACTGCCCCAACAGTTGCGATGTTGTGCTTGGTTATCATTCCTCCAATTGAAGTTTGGATGGTTTCTCCAACCAGAATTGTAGGTTTGGGAGTATGAGTTTGGATTTGTCTATTGAAAGTGTTTTTTATGGAACTGACTTGGTTATGGAGACATTCTTGCAGAGCTGGCAAGGTTGGGAAAACTTGTGTAACATGTTCATTTGAATTACAGATTTGACATGTTCTTGAACTGACTTGACATGATCACTCCTCCTTATTTCTTATGCCTCAACTTTTTTAGCTAGAGATGCATACTTAGAAGAAAGATCATGGTCTTCCCTAAGGTTAAACATACATCTACTAGATGGTTGTGGTTTTACAGACGAATCATAAGTGCCAACTGTGTCCCAGTGTTGTGCATTCTCTACTATGTGTTCTAGGTAATCTAGTGCGTCTTCGGGACTTTTATCCCTAAACTCACAATTACACATCATTTCCAATACTTGTCTACCTTGGGGTGTTAACCCCTCGTAGAAGTAGGCAACCAGCCTCCATGTTTTAAACCCGTGATGTGGATAAACATTAAACATCTCTTTAAATCTATCCCAATATTGGTAATTTGTTTCCCCCGACTCTTGTGTGAAAGTAGTGATTATTCTCTTAAAGGAGTTTGTTGTGTGAGGGGAAAGAATTTTTTCAGAAATTGTTCTTGCAAATCATCACATGTTGTAATGGATCCTGACCTAAGGTTTTGCAGCCAAATTTTTGCTTTATCCTTTAAAGAAAAGGGAAAAAACTTAAGTCGAATTTTATTCATGCTGTAATTTTGATCTGTGTGAGTATTACATATCTATTCGAATTCCCGCAAGTGCTGATAAGGATTTTTTGATTCAAGACCGTGGAATATGGGTAAAAGTTTGATGATATCTGGTTTGAAATTGAAACGTGATGCATCTAGGGGGAAATCAATGCAAGATTATGATCCTGTTCTAGTAGGATTCATGAATTGTCTGAGTGTCCTTGGATGATTAAGATCATCATGTTGAGACTCGTTTTCTTCATGATCAACTTGATTTTGAATTCGGCCTGGTGGATTTTCATTTCGATTCTCGGCCATTTTGACTGATGATGAATGTGATGGAGACACTCTATTTAATCTTTCGCTAGATGATCGAAACCAATGTATCATGCAACCTGCAAAAATTACAAAAATAAAATAATAAAAATAAACAATTGTGAAAAAATAAAAATGACAAAAGAAAAGAAAAACACAGAAAGAAAATACAAATGACAAAAAATTAAAATAAAATAAAAAGAAATAAAAATATTATTTTATATACTAAATTATATTCATGAGCAACGGAGCCAAAAACTTGACATGCTTAAAAGTGGTTCTTTTCTCCCAAGTATAAGAGTGTCGAAGTAATAAAATAACCCGGTAAGTTCGGGGTCGATCCACAGGGAATAGATTTAGTATGATAAAGTAATAATGAGTGCGAAAAGAAAAAGATTTGATTCGTTTGAAGTTGTTTGGAGAATTTGAATTAGATGACAATAATAAAAAAAATGGGGTTATGGGATCCACTTTTAATATTTTAAATTTAGAAATCTCACTTTTTATAATATATAAATTGTCATTATTACCCAATTAATTTACTTCTGGAATTAACTATGCCAAAACATATAAAACCGACCATAAAGACGGTAGTCATTTCTGTCGATAACTAGTCCTGCCAAGGTACTAAATATGCAAAAAAAACATAAAACCAGCCATAAATGAGGTAATAACGTTTGTCTATAACAAGTCTAGTTAGGTACTCAATTATGCCAAAATCGTATAAAACCAGCCATATATGCGGTAGAAAATTTTGTCAATAATTAATCCAGATCTCAATTAATTATTAATCATTAGATTACAATTCATATATTATAATACAAGTGAGATTAATCTAAACTTTAAAAATAAAAGTTTCACCCATTCCCCCAGCAGAAAGTAATTATCTACTCATACTGTAATTAAAAACACACATAATTTTATTACTAAAATGAAAAGACATTGCAAGAAATTAAAACAAACAAGATACTTTCTCCAAACTCTTATTCAGAATTCAGAAGAAAAGTATGAAGAAAATGAATTCAGAACTCTTCAATTTACAGGCAAAGAAAAGGTTTCCACCAATTTCTCCACCAAATACTCCATCAAACATGCCACCAAACATGCTTCCACCAAACATGCAAGCATGTTTGTTTGGTGGAAGTTTGAAAATTGTAAATTGTAAATTGTCATTTTCCGTTTTTATTTTTGATAATGACTTTAATAATTACTCATAATATATTTTGGAATTTCTATCAATTTCGGCCTTGAAAAACTCAGAATTAGAAAATCTTTTTAACTTTAAAGTTGTAGATCTTTGAGTCAT
>SKCR01006326.1:0-25126 GCA_019454045.1 Zanthoxylum bungeanum
TAATATCATCTTTATAAACAAAACACCCGGTGTTCTGGAACATAAAGGTATACCCGCAACGGGTTAAACTAGATATAGAGATAATGTTTCTAGTCAAACTATGGTAGTTCCAAAACTTAGGTTCCCACAGCCAAAACAACGACTCTCGTCCCATTTCTAACTCGCAGGTCAATCTCATTTGAAGCCAGTCTCCTGCCAATCAGCAGATCCCGCACATCCGTACATATGTATGTACCACACCCAATATCAAAATCCAATTTTAAAACTAGCAGTGGATATGTTTATAAAAAACATACCTGAAGTCGGAGCCTTACCCGCCTTCACTTCCTTCATGTCTGTCTTGTCCATACGGCAGTCACGCTTCTAGTGACCCCGTTTGCCACAGTTTAGGCAGACATTTTGGGATATTTCATTTGTCTTCCCAGAAGACTGTGACGATTTTGCCTTTGCCCTTTTTCTTCACATCCACGGAAGCCTTCAGCCAAGCCTTGGCCTTCTGGGATGTCAAAGTAAGATGTTCATTGCGCTTCTTGCCCTTTTGGAAGCTTTGGCTCGGTCTCCTAGAGCATAATTATTAACTCTCCAAGAGCTTTCTCTTAGTTCATGATGAACCCGCCCCAGCATTCGGGTAGAGACTGTAAGATCAAATCTATGAAAGTCTCAGCCTCGTAGGTAATGCCCAGCTAACCTAGCTATTCCATGTCAGCAATCATCTGCGACACCTAGTGCTTGACAGATATACCCTTTGACATACGCGAGCGAAAGAGCTTCTTTTGCAATTTGTACTTCTAAGATCTAAGGTTAGATCTATGAAGATTCTTTAGTTTCAACATCATGGTACAAGGATCTAATCCTTTGTTCTGACGACGAAATTAAGAAGTCATTGCGGCTAGCATGACGGATTAAGCACTAAAGTTATCATCACGATGAGTCTTTCTAAGCTCATGCTCTATTATTTGCTCAATTCCGGGCTTAAGGCCCGAGGGGTTTCTCTATCCAATAGAGTAACTTCTCAGCTCCCAGGACTATCCTGAGATTCATTTCCCAATCTGAAAATTTACGCCGTTAAAGACATTTTCACCCAGGATTATGTCATTTGACGTTAATCTTTCAGTCATCTTGATTGTTATAGTTCAACTATCCAATCAACGATTTTAGGTACACTCAAAATATAATGGTCACTATAGTTCAACTATATAACCAACTACAAGTGGAGTAGTATTTTAAGTACAGTCCAACTGTTCATAGAAAGCAATAATAGATATTAGTCCAACTAATATGTATTTATAACAACGATAAATTAAAATAAAAGAGCGCGTGTTGGCAAGTATCTAAACGAAATTACAAATTTAATACTAGCCTCCCATTATTTTTCGGTGAGCATCTAACCCTCTGTGGAGTACTCGGGAAACCTAGTTTCCTAGTGGGCTAGAATCCCGTTAAATAACACACAACCTTGACTTTGGCCAACAAGCTGTATGAAACTTAACTAGGTAGATCTCTAAGATCAATTGGATCTCATCCAATTCCTAGATCTGGTAGGTGGATCTCCAAGTCCGAAATATATATCCAATATATGTAAATATATCCAATATATTTCCTAACCTTTTTCCTCTGAATCAATTAAGCTTTGGTTTTGGCTCAACAAACTTAATGATTCCAGTTAAGCGGGACCCATTGACAGTGGGAAAGCTTCGTAATCCACGTCGATGAAATAGAAGTGACCTTGACTTTGGCCAACAAGTCACAACCGCCTAAGACATGCGATATAGAACAAACCTTTCATGGTTCAAACACATCCGCGATGGACACTGATCTTGACTTTGGCCAACAAACCAATGCCAATCTTGGATCTTGAGAGAGAATCACTCAATGGAAGGAAAATGCTTAATATTTGATGAGGGTTATCACGTAAATTGGCATCCAATTTATTATCTTTGATTAGGTCTCATCATACACCCTTAAGCATGCATTCTAAAATCATAATAAGGCACGAATATAATAATAATGATATGCTGATGGATATATACAAACTTTATTCCTAGAACAAATCTCTCCATTTCCTCTCTCCCGCTAGCACTATTCATACTTCTACCCAATTACATAACACTAAAAGAAACCTCATTTATATTGAGGAGAATTGGTGAGAAGAGAAATACAAAGAGAATAGAGATAATAGGCTGGACACGCAGGTCCAATTTAATAAAATCTAAATTTATTACAATAATTTCCTAAATTACCTTCACCCTTCTAGTATCCATCCGATATACATTATTCATACAATACATCCAAGTATTCACACATAGCATGTTATTCAATCAATCTAATCCAATTAATTAATCTTTGAATTAATGATCATCCAATGTTCAAACAACGATTTGATTTGCGCGAGTCCAACTCGTTTAAGAATAAATACTCAAAGTACGTATTCTTGAATTATATCGAACTATAATTTTAAATCCAATTTAAATTGTATCCAATACTAATTCATATTTAATTCCAAATTAAATAATTACACTTATTTATGTGCCTTAAAGACATGGATTCCAAATCCAATCCAATTGGGTCTCAAAGCCCAATTAGTATCCAATACTATTCAATTAAAGTCCAATGGGCTTTCAATTAATTCTTTAGGCGTGGGCTTTGGCCATTATGGATCCAACCCAAGTTGCCAAGGCCTAATAAGGAATCACCATTTGCCCAAAAATCAATTTTGGCCCAATAGGCCCAATTAAATTATTAAAGGCCCAATTAGCATATTTGGACTTTATGGAAATGGTTTTAGGCCCAATTGGATCCAACCTAATTGTCCAAAACCAAACTTGGCCCAACCAAGCCCATTAAGTACAATTACAACATTTAAATTAATACATTATTCCAAATTACATATTAATCCATTTCAAGTGTAATTGACATAATTAATCAACTAATCTAATGTTTCCAAAATACTAATTAATTCAATTAATCATGCTCTTTAATTCCAATTCATGTCCAACACAAATTGAAGCAAAACAATTCATTCTACATGCTTATAGCTCACGGTTTTGACAAGAATTCATCATGTAATTTGATTTCAATCCAATTAAATCAACATCTAACATATATTTCATGCCAACAACACATCCAATTGTCAATTTTCAAAAAATCACCATGAGCTACTCCTAGGGTGCATTCGGCCATGTCTTAGGAATTAGGGATTTTTGATCTAATCAATTTATCTCAATTTTAACAATGCACAAATCCAATTCAACATCATATAAACATAACCACACAATCAATTTAGGAAAATCATACTCCAAACACAAAATCCCCAAATTAAAGTCATGAACCCTAGATTTTCAAATCAAACTTAGGATGGCTCTACTACCATTGCTAGTGTTCCTAGAACATGCCAAGGATCTCTAAGGTGATTTGTGTTTGAATAAATCAAAGAAAGTTGCGGAAATACTCACTTTGATCGGATGAAGATCCAGACTATTTCTTCTTTGTTGGAAGCTCCAAGCCTTTTATTTGAATTCCAAACTCAATGGTGAGTTTCCCTATCACCTTAGTTGACTCCCAAAGTGCTAGCTTTGACCAAAAAATGAAAGAAAAATTTTCTCCTCCAAGGAGCATGTATTCGGCCAAGAGAGAAATGTCAGGGAGATAGTGAATAGTTCACACTTTGTTTTCAAAAACAAAACATATACAAAAAGTTGGTATGTGTTGACTTTGTAGATTTGGGAAGTAAATTCCACATTTACAATTCCATCTACTTACATCACAAATAGTGACAAGTTGATGTAAGTCATGGGTCTCACCCATTTAAATTCCAAATTTAGTTGGCTTACACAACACATTTTGGGCTCGGTTCGTTTAATCCGACTTAACAAATTTTTCGTCGCTTCGTATTTAAATCTAATTTAATTAAATAATAATACCCAGTAAAATAATTACGGAAGTCGCTTCCGAATTAATTCTAAATTAATTCGTTCGCTAGAATTAAAATCTAATTTAATTCCGCAATGAAATCCAATTTCAATTAATATATCTAATATATTATTTTAGCCCAATTAATTAAATTAAATAGTAAAATCCAATTTCACTATTAAATTTACTATGTCGATTAATTCCAAATTAATCGCGTTCTCTCTTTTCGACGAATTTAATCCCAGATAAATTCTCGACGCAATTAATCCAAGATTAATTCTTTCTCTTATAATTAATCCCAGATTAATTCTTGCCGTAATTAATCCCAGATTAATTTTCTCTCTCATAACTAATCCCAAATTAATTCTTTCTCTTATAATTAATCCCAGATTAATTCTTGCCGTAATTAATCCCAGATTAATTTTCTCTCTTATAACTAATCCCAAATTAATTCTGTTCGAGTCAAATATCATCGGTGAATCTTTGGGAAGCGACCCAAGAGATTCATGGATATGTTGGCAGTAAATACGGTCATTGGACTATCTGAACATGTGCGTACCCGGTACCACGTTCTTACTGATTTACAAGACATGGTTGGCTTCTAGCAAAGCACAATGCCTAACCAATTCTCCAGAAATATATTCAACATGGAATATATAAAATATGTATCAGACGTAATATACATTGTATTACGTATTACGATCCAGTATCATATGTCACATGCTAGGCCTAGGGCTGGAATTGTATCTTCCCCGTACTAAGCATATATCAAATCACTAGCAACTAGTCTCTTTAATCGAATAATCATGACCTAGTCATATTATCCCGATAGCTATAGCATTTATGAGTACTAGTTCTGTATCACTGTGTGATCATCATCTTCATATGACTGAAGTGATACTTCCATCTTGACATCACATCCAATACACTACGATTCTCAGTATACCAATAAAAGGCGTACACAGAACCTGTTAAAGCCCCGGACGACCAAAACCAAAGTATATTGATTGTCGCAAGTATTAGCGATGCAAGTCTCAAGTTAAGACCAAATACACCTACCCTGATTCGGATTCCCATAGACACATAGTCATACTACCAATGTGATTCCGAGGGGTCTATCCAGAGCGAAGCTGTTCCCGCTCCAACGGCTAACAGAACCTCTTATCACACTTGCATAAATATCCAATATTTAAATATATGAGAACTATGATGTTAAGCTTCCATAAGGCGCACAAGTGCAATACTAGTGTATTCCGCATTATCGATGTACAGTCTCGATAATACTTCAACTAGGGATATTTAATGATTAAACCTTTCGTGGATTAATATTGTCTTATATCTTATTAATCTGGTACTAATCATATGTACTTTTATCATTTATATATCCAAGTAATCAATTACAAATGATAAAAGAACAATTTCCTTTGTCACATAGTTAATTTATACAAAGAACTCCATGTCTTTTACAAACAGTGATGCCATGAGTCATAATTATCCAACATGATAAAGCCCTTCCTGCTTCATCCTCTCACTTTTTCCCTTTTTTTCTTTCTCCTCTTCTCTTCTTCCTTCCCACGTTCATCCTAATTCTTTTTGTTCTTTCATTTCCCAAATTTTTGAGAAATGGTAATAGTAATCCCCTTTATATACTAGGGCTTCTTTGAAATTGTCCAAAATAAAGAAAATTTGAGAAATTTATAGAAACTTTGAGATTTCTCTAGAATGACCATCGAGTACTATTCATCCGAAATTGGAATCTGAAGTTTTATCCCATTTCTGGTTTGAATTTGGAAAAATATTCAACGCAGACGTTGTAGGTCTCGATCTCAGATTTCTGATGATATAAAATTCATAGAAATCGGAGTTCGTATGAGAAAGTTACGGCCTAAATACTATGGGCTATCTGGAGTGGAACATCATATAATCTCGCATCGAAGTTTCAAAGAATTTACTGTTTATCCATAAAGTCGTTCTATGAATGTATATAAGCTCGGACATAATTTTTATATTACGTAAAACTCTTCTCGCGATGTAACAGTACTACAGTCAATATTAGTAGAGACCACCGGTCGTTACAAATTCTCCCCCCCTTAAATAGGATTCGTCCTTGAATCCTCTTTAAACTTTGGTTCTTATCTTAGATCACAGGATATATGGGATCCTTATAACTCATAGACTTAGACTGACTACACACCCATCTCCTTTTTATCCACTTTATTATTTCACTCCTCAGTGATTTCTGAGTGCTACTAATATGCCACAGGATAATGTGACGATCATACTGAAGCTAAAATGTCATGACTTGGAAGTTATAATTAGTATTGTACACTATCTTGTTAATGTGAACTTCTCACTTTGGTGTAACTATTTTGTATCATCGAGGCATCTAAATGACTTAACAACGAAGGCCGTTGCCCAGCTGATCATTTACGTTTTGACTAGTAAACATATGAGGTCCTACATCATTCTTAATATCTAACTTATGCCTCGAACCTTTCGCCATAATTGGGTAAGCTGTTTCAAAATTCATGGCTACTGTGAATATTCTTTGAGATCTTTACTGTGAGGTACAACCTTGTTCTCGCTTTATAAGATCTTTGCTGAGTATTCTTAACCACCTTATTTTTGGACCTCTAACTGTGCTCAACATTCATTTGACTTGATCAGGTTTTTTTTATACTAAAATATTGATGTCTCCACACTGTACTCAGTACTCCTTTTGCCCCACTTGTCCAACTTGATCTTAATATTCTTTCTCATCACTCAGGTACTTAATTCTGTATATTCTCCTTGCCAAACTTCAACTGCTTATAATATTGTCTAGGGTTTCTTAGCTTAGTATTATTGTCTACCAATGATGCATGTACTAAAAATGTTGCTTCTGGGTGGTTTCCTAGTGGTCCCCTCTTAATTGGCTAAAGCTTCAAGCTTAAGGGTGTGCATCTTGATACTTAAACCGTATTCCCTACTATTAACATCGACGGTGGTAACTTGATCCTGATTAAAGCTCATATTCTTATGTACTTTGCTTCCATTGTTACTAAAAATCTGGTTATGGTGTTCCACCCTTTCTTATTTTCCATATCCTAGTGCCGCCAAGGATCATTACTCAAACACATGTCATTTTACTGAACTTTGAGGATTCATCTACTATACTAATTGCAATATTGCAGTAATTTACCTCCTTGATTCCGTATTATGCTACAAATATACTAAAGCACCCTCTATCTGTGGTTTAAACTAATACTAAGAAACCTTGTTGTTTCATTCTTCTATTTTTGCTTCCAAACCTTGTGTCTGCCGACCTTTTCATTTACTCTCTTGCTCTGTTCTGTAACTGAAACTTCTACGATCTATATCTCTGTCTCCTTATCCGAAAGATGTCATCTCTTACAAATCTTTAGTCATTTTTAATGTTGTTCTTTCTTTCTTTATTGTTTCATCTAGATAACTTCTCCTATAAATCTCTCACTTGGAACTATTCCCTCTTTTATTTTGTTCTTGTACTATATCTAAAGGTTTTCTGTTTTGATCTCTTCCACTACATATTCTCTTGTTTCTGGAAATATCTTGAGACAAACATCGAAGTTTATCATTGCTGTCATAATTTATCGAAGGTTGGGAGGGTGGGAACTTATCTTAAGGTTGTTCTGTTACGGTGATTCGGTGACACATACTTTTTGCCTAGGACTCTCGTGTATACCTGTCTGGTGTCTTTTCCTACATAAGGGTACTACTGCTAAAACTTATCTGGCTTGCCTTCTCCAACCTCACTCCTGATCATTTTCAACAATCAATCACTCCACATCCCCTAAAAAATCATTTTTAGTGTTGGGCTTCATTCGGCAAAATGCTCAAATGTGTCTTTGTCGCAGTCGGGAATGTATCTTTGAACTGAGTGATTCTTACACTACGAGAATCATGTCACCAGAGATCCAAAGTTTTGACTTCGGATCTTCGAATTTTTCACCCACTTTGGTATGTACTTTGGAGAAACCAGATTCCCTAAAGTACTCTTCGGAGACTGTAATTAAAAATACAAATAACAAACATTATGGCTCGAGTATCTTAGCAAGTTTTATAAATTTCCCTGTAATGATTTGTTGTCTGAATAATTGATGAGTTGTTCTTATTCTTCCACCTTAGACAGCACCACTAAATTATAGCGCACTGATCTCATTGCGACATTAATTGATGGAGCATTGAAAGATAGTGCCTGTAATCTTCATTCCATACACTTGTTTTTAAAATAGTGCCTCTAAAATCAGGATTTAATTTTATTTAATTTTTTTTTTTTGTAATAGGGGTGTTTGGAATCTCGACTAATCTGGGAATCTGTGTCCCGTGCCATCAGAAGTTTTCCAACACAGATCAGTCCTTAACTTTTTACACTAGGGGGCATGGCCCCAAAAGACGCATCTAGCAGAATTCGAAACTTGAACCTGAGAGGGAGCAAACTACTCAAGCCTAAAACCTTCACCATTAAGGAGATCTAAAATCTTTAAAAAAAAAAAAAAAATTAAGTAGATAATGTTTTTTTTTATATTTTTAATCCTTTATTAGTAGAAATTCAATTTTAATAATTCACCAATTGCACTTGATATGGATAAAAAAGAATGGTTGATATATTTAATGGAGAAAAAATCAGCCTCTGTCAAGATTAATATACACGGCATCTTCATAAAAAATTTTCAAGATCAAGTTTCTCTTAACAAAGGAATCATTTAATTGTCATGCAAAAACTCGTTGGATGTGAGCCTGTCCATTTGATGTGATGAGATACAGCTTTCAATATGTATCGTATAAGCGCTAACATTACCAAAATTCCAAAGCCTGGCCCATTATTAAAGTCTGAAGTTAAAAAACCCAACTTGATGGAAGAATAATTGATTGGTGGGGCTATTTTCGTCATTTCAAAAAGGCCGACCTTGTCACATACCAGATCAGATGGCCAGCAGCCCACTTGTGTTGTGTCTGTGGGCCACCACGTTCATGTGCGTATCTCTGAATCACACCCTGTTTTTTGTTTTTTGTTTTTAATCATTCTAATTAATTCTTAACTTCTAATAATTCCATTGGCTGTAAAACTCCAAATTCTACCGTAGTTTAGGGTTTCGAAATTCTTCGATTTTTGATTTATTGCTATTTTCGATTATGGATCATTAATACACACATAAATGGTACGTCCCATATCTTATGTTTGCATATTTATTTCTTTTTTGGGGTTCTTTTATTCATTTTCGTTTGAATTTAAAATTATAAACTTTATGATAAACTTGATTGAAATTTGAGTTCTTATATGTTGCTTTATATTTAAATTCATGAATTGGAATTGAATTATGTAGAATTTGATGCAAACATAGATGATTCAAGAAACAGTGGACTGGTTTGGCTGATCTTTTATTTAGATTTTGTCAATTTGGACCATCAGACTGCTGGAATGATGGTTATTGTTGACCTTGATCTTGATCTTAGTGGATCTTTTGATGAATTTGAGAGATACCCATTTTAGAGATATTGGTTATGGATTTGAAGAGTGAACGCTCAGCTCTTGAATCTGTGGAAGATAATGAAGTAGTGAGCCAAGGAACTGTATCTCATGTTAATGATGACAATGTTAAGATTAATGGCTCGTATTTGGATGGGACCAACGAGTTGGGTAGTAGTGGCAATTCAGTTTATAACCATGGATTGGGTGTCCAAAGTGAAAAATCCTTGGCAATGAAATCTCCAAGTGGAGGTTCACATCCTACTGTTAAAGGGTATGGATTGAAGAAATGGAGGCGGATTAAGAGGGATTTTGTTAAGGATGCTGGTCCTAGTTTGGATAGTAGCAAAATTTTGAAGCGGGGTACACCATCACATTTGTCATCAGCTGATGTCAGGCAGAATAGTGAGGCCTCTGTTGGATCCAGGAATGCGGTAAAAAATATTGGTGTTGTTGATGGCTTTGCAACACATGGCTCTAGTTCGGATTCTAGGTATGCAGTTAGATCGTCTTTTGCAGCAGGTACAGATTCTGAGAACAGTGAGGATCGAAGTAGCAAGTCTTCTACAGCAGCCAGTGCTCCCATGTTGAAAAATGAATTGCCTGCTGCATCAGGATATGTGCGAGGAAGGAACAGGATAAAGAATTTGAGCGGGAAGAGTGGAGGTAATCCAACTCAACAGGTTCAACAAGGAAAAAGCCGGGCTGAAAGCAGTAAGAAGCCAAGAGGGGAAAAGGTCAAAATCGAGAAAGAAAACTCTCATTCCAGCGTGGAATCTGACTTGAGAAGCTCCAACTTTGTCTTTAAGCAGGGTGCTTTTGTGGTGACTAGTAATGGGAGGCAAAGTGGATCGTCAATGAATTATGATGGGGAGGATAGTGATGACGCTCATGCCTGTGAACAAGAGTTCGCTGAAGATGCTCAAACCGGTTACACTGAAGAGAATGTTGGAGTAGCCGAAGATCTTTCACAAGATGACTTTGCTGTAGACTTGTCTTGGGATGCCAAGGAAGAGAAGAGTGAGAACCACCAGCCATCGAAAGTTCAGGATCCTCTTGTTGAGTCTCTTCTTACCCTCCAATCTGTGCAGGAAGCACTGGGAAAAGGTACGATGCCCTCCTTTTGGTAATTTCCCAAATAGTTTTTATGAGGTGTGTGAGTGTGTATCTGTAGTGTATACCATCTTAATAGTGCTGCAGCTATTCAATTGTCAATATCTTCTTTTTAGTAAATATATAGTTTGGCAATACTTGAATAATAATAGCCATGATCATTCCTTGGAAGCATTTGAAAATTTAATATTCACTGTGTGGTTTAAAGAAAAAACATTGAAATTCATCATGTTTTGTGGGTAGAAATTTCAAATTCAAACTATATTTTGAATTTGTGTCAATATGCATCTATCTGCTAAATTTCAAAACATCATCTTATTTTTGTTGCTTTATTTGTTAGAATAACCAAGGATATCAATTGGATATACAAATAAGTAATTTTTGTCTGCTTGATTTCCCAAATGACTGCATGAGGAATACATTGACAGATGCTGACCTGGCCACAAGTATGTAACAGCCAAAAAAAGGATTTAGAGTTATCAATAGGATTTTGCAATGGGAAATGATGTCAATGTACAGTCTTCTCCTTTAGATTTTAATACTGATAAAATCAACTTAAAAGGTAACCGTAGTTTGTCAAGTCTGATGGAGCTATGTGTGCACTTGCAGAAGTTCAGAAATTAGGGGAGGTTGGGAAGGATGCCGTATCGCTGCATGACAACTCATTTAAGGGTAGCAGTGTACGTGCAGATTCCACTTTTACAGATTCAGAAATTCATGGACCAAGTGCTTCAAACTCCTTGGAAATGCAGGTATTAAGCTTGACACAGAATGTGCACCATTTGGAAACCAAGCTGGAGGAGATGAGTGCTATGCTCGAGGTGAAGGAATTGAGGGTTGCTGAACTGGAAGCCACAGTAAACAGTAGCGAACCATTAAAGGAAGAATCAGGGAGCACTATTGGGTTGCAGCCAGAACAATGTAGACTGCTAGAGACTGAGCTTGAAGATCTCTTTCGGCAAAAGATTGAAGCTGAGGTGGAGTATCTGGCACTAACGAGGACAATAGAGAAGTTGAGGGCTGGTGGTGGTGGTGGTCGAGTTGCTCTCATTGAAGAGAAAGAAGCTCTAGCCGAGGAGCAAGCACTGATGCTAAACAAGCTTGGAGAAAGTGAAAGCAAAGCAGCGGTACTAAGGAAACAAGTGGAGGAGATGGAAAAAAACTGTGGAGATGTTTTGGGTACGTCGAAGATGCAGAACAGAGTAAGTAAGGTTGCTTCATGTTTTGTTATACAGTCTATATTACTGGTCTTTGTATTTTGGCTTTTTGTTTTGCAGTTGTCACCCCATTCAGGGGTGATTGTACCCACATAAATTTTTAATTAGATGGGCCCCTTTTTGTTGTTTAATCGGTCTCCATCATCAGAACCTTGATGAAAATGGATCCATAATCTCATTTAGTACTGTTACATTCAAAGTTGAAACACTTGCCCAAACCCCACAAACTGCTGTCAATTTCCCATATTCTGCCTTTTGATAACTTTCATATGCCTTTATCAGCTTCCCCATTTCTTAAATAGGGTCCTATTTAAAATACTGATTTGGTAGTGGTATTTACTAGTCATTTGTTGTTAATTTGAATTGCTTAATGACATTATGTGCTGTTTAAACTAATTGAAATTTTCAAAAAAAAAATAATAATAATAAATAAAAAACCAATTGATCCCAGTATTTTTTTTTTGTTTTTTTTTTTTTTTTTTTTTTTGGAGATATGCTAAAATTAAGTATTACTCTTTAACACATGAAAATAACACTCTTTAAAACTTGATTTTGTCGTTAAAGGTTAAGATCCTTTTAAGCGCATATGATTTGAATCTAAAACAATAATTATAGCCATTAAAAGGCAACAAAAACTAGAACCATGTGCAGCAACAATAACACACAGCTTTTATTCTGGCATGGATAATGCATAGCGTTGCAGCCTCCTGGCAATGAGAGTGAGCCCTTGTGTCCATTGTTCTAGGCCCAACAGCGGTTCAATTCTGAATTGGAACCAAAACTGCTTGAAATCTCCGGTTCTGGTTTTGGAACCGCATAATAATAATAATAATAATAATTAGTGAAGTAATTAGTAAAATATGAAATTTAACCATAAAGATCTTTATTATGTTGATATTTCTACAATAATATTTTTTAATTTTGTTGACGGCTGATTTTGGTCTCAGGGTAATATGAAAATATTACTCCCGAGACAATCCTCCCTCAATAGTGAATTTGTTCGGTTAAGGGGGAACCAAAAGAAAATTTAGCAAAAGACAAATAAATACACCAATCAACAAGGAGTTTTAACGTGGTTCGGCTGGCTAGATCCAACCTACGTCCACGGACACGAACAAAATAATGCTTTTATTACCGAGATATGCTTCTCTGATCTCTCTTTTGTTTACAAGTCTCACAATAATGATTCTGATCTCAACTCTCAACTTTCAACTTGTTACCCCCCCCCCCCCCCCCCCCCTTACGCATACTCTACCCTCTCCTATTTATAATAGTGTAGAAATCAGATTCCTTCTCCTACAAGAATTTCCTAGTTGAAACAATTTCCTTTTCCCATAAGGATTCCTAATCAAAACTACCTTTACTTTCTTTATCCATACTAGGACTCTGACTCACCAGTTTTCCCCATGAAAATAGGATAACTTGTCATCTTATCCACAAGAATAGGGTGTGTTATCTTCTGAAGCATATCTCGCTATCTGGTCGGTCTTCATGAGGTCGGTCATGATAGTCCTTTGGACTGAGAATGCCGCTGTCGATCTGATAATTTCCCGGTCATCTGAACCAAAGTGGTCAGTCACCAATCATCAAGTGCTCGGTCTCTTACTGTATAGTGGTCGGGTCGGTATTAATGATCCTGACCAAGAAGGGAATTATCTTTTTACCCATGTCGTATTCCTCAAATAATATAGGACCTGAAAACACCATCAACAAATTTAATTAAAACTAATTATAATTTATATTTAATTTTAATAATTTTTCTTTTTATTAATGCGCCTGCATTCTTCCAACTTGCAACTAAAATTACCAATCTCAAATCTTGATTGCAAAATTAAATTTAAAAGTTACATTACTACATATACAATAATTTTTTATTCCATGTTATTGCCTTTAATTCTTTTCTTTTTTAATTTAAGCTAAATAATCTGGATAAATATTTGAAAATTTAAAAATATAGATTCACATGGATGAATTCGTGCGGATCCTCTAAGAATATATTAGGATTCATATTTTTTATTAATCGGGATATATAGATCTTTTGAATTCAAATAATGTAGATATTTACGGATCTAGGCCGGATCCAAATTTTTTTTCCATCCCTAATTACTTTCTCTCAAGGACAACCATAGAAAGAATATAATAATGTAATTAACTCATGGAAGAATATGATAGTGAATGTAATGTAAACCCATGGCATGACTAGACACTTATTACCAACCTTGGTAGTTCTCTAAATCTTAAATTACCTCTCAAATCTTAAATTAAATAGAGAAGCTTGAGTTAAAATGCAGAAGAAAAAAAAAGCACTCAAAATATTAAAATATAAATATCAAGATTTGCTAGAATAAGAGTCCATAAAGGTAGTAAAATAAAGAAAGTTGAAAAAGCATAGTACTATTTGGAAATCAAGAGTATGGCGTGAGAAAGGTGTTAATGTGGTGGCATTAAAGTCAAAATGATTCGTATACAAAGCGTCTTGCTTTCAATTGGTCACGAGAATCTATCAACAAAACAGGTAATGCTCTTCCCTCTTTTTGTTCTTGTGAGCAACATTCGAATTAAAAAGATCAATTATAATTAAAAAAAAAAAAAAAAAAAAAGAGTTAGATAGAAGAAAATTGAGGAGCAATAACAAGTAAGAGGATAATGTAATGGACATTTGTTGACCGTTGTTTATTGTTACCAGGGTAATATAAGAATCGACACTTCGAATATTTTTCCCTCAAATAGTGAATTTGTTTGGTTAGTAGGGAACCAAAAGTAAATTTAACAAGCAGACAAGAAAACACAGAGTTTACGTGATTCGGCGGAGAATGACTCCAACCTACATCCACGGGAAAAATGGAGATATTTTATTACTGTTTGGGGTCAAGATCGACCCAAGCTATGAGTGGTGGTAGAATAGAAGAATACGAAAATAAGCACCTCGGGTCTTACAACAAGCCCGATACAAATCGCATGCTCTTTTCTCATTTCCTCATCTCTTTCCGGAACCAATCTCTCAAATGGGTCTCGGTTTCCTTGTCATACTCGCTCCTTTAAGTGTGATATCTAATTCCACTCTGAGCTCTTCGTCCCCGTTCCGGTATCGTCTGAGCTCACTCTCCCCAAAACACGGGTTATTATTGGACGATTCTGGGGTTCTCTTATTGTCATCTTCCTCCCAGGTCTCCTCCACAGGTGTAACGCTGGCCACAACCACTAACCTCATTATGTGAGTATTCTTTCTTCCGACCTCACGATCCCCTTCCATTCTGACTGCTCTCTTCCCATTGACAATCTATTCCCTCCAATGATAGGGCTTGCATGTGTTTGTTCTCCTGATTTCTTCTCCAACTTCTCAATTTTCTCCACCAAGGTTTTCATGAAGACTTGGTTACCTCATTTTCCTTTCGCATGTTCTCTCTTTCCAACCGTAAGTTCTCTTCCATCTTCTTCATCCACTCTACTGTTGAGTGTTGGATAATATGACCCATAGCGTCACTATTTGTACAGATCACGGTGTTGTTGTACAAATTAACTATGTGACAAATGAGATTGCACTCTCATCGTTTGTGATTAGATCACCATAGATATATAAATGAAGAGAGGTCCATATGATTAGTTCCTGGATTGAGAATGATATGAGACAGTATCAGTCCACGAAGGATTAATCATTAAATATCCCTAGCTGGAGTATTATTGAGACAGGACATCGATAATGCGGAATAGGCTAGTATTGCACTTGTGCGCGTTGTGAGGGCACAACGGCATAGTTCTCATATATTTAAGTATTGGATACTTATGCAAGTGCGATAGGAGGTTGTGTTTCACCGATGGTACGGGAAACAGCTTCGCTCTGGATAGACCCCTCGGAATCCCATTGGTATTATGACTATGTGTCTATGGGAGTCCGACATCAGGGTAGGTGTATTTGGTCTTAACCTGAGACTTGCACCGCTAATGCTTACGACAATCAATATACTTTAGTTGAGGTCGTCTAGGACTCTAACCGGTTCTGTGTAGGCCAACTGCTGGGTATATTGAGAATCATAGAGTATGGGTGTGATGTCAAGACGGAAGTATCACTTCAGTCATAGTGGAGATGATGTCACGCAGGATACGGTATTAGTGCTCTTAAGTGTTGCGCAACCATCGGGATATTATGACTAGGTCATGCATATCTGATTATAGAGACTAGTTACCAGACATCCGACATGTGCTTCGAATGGGGCAGACACTTATCCAGCCCCATCCCTAGCACGTGACTATCCGATACTGGGCCGATATACACAATACTTGGTAAACTACGCTTGATACAGATCTTAAATATTCTTAGATGGATATGTCCGGAGAATTGGTTAGACTTGGTGCTTTGCTAGAAGCCAACCTTGTCTTGTAAATCGGTAAAACGTAGTACTTGGTACTCACGTGTTCGGATAGTCCGATGACCGATTTGACTACCAACTTATCCGGGGATCTCATGGGTCGCTTCCCAAAGATTCACCGATGACGTATGACTCGCACTTTTATTAATCTGGGATTAATATGATGAGAGAGAAAATTAATCTGGGATTAATTGCGGAAATATTTTATCTAGGATAAAATATCGATTAAAGAGAGAGAAACATTAATTTGGAATTAATCGATTAATTAATATATTTGATATATAAACGAAATTGGATTTCGACGCGGAATTAAAATTAGATTTTAATTCGGGCGAGCGAATTAATTTAGAATTAATTCGTTAGCGACGTGAATAGTGATTTCGCTAGGCGTAATCATTTAATTACGACGCGACGGAAAATTCGTTAATTTGGAATTAGCGAAACCAAGCCCGAGATTATTTACGAGCGCACATTCGCATTTCGAATTCGAGCGCGGCTCGTCAAATCGAGCGTCAAATCATTAGTCGCATCAAGCGTCAAATCACTTGTCACTTTGAGTGATGTGATTGACAACTTGATTGAGTTGACTTGATATGATGAGTGATGTGGTGGTTGGGAATTAACCCAAATGTGTGTGAAAGAATTTAAATGAAATTCAAATGCATTTGATGCATAAAGTTCCACCAAAAAAACGATACATACTCACTCTCCATTTCCCTCTTCTCTCTCCTCTTCTTCTTCCTCTCATCACTCACGCCATTTCTGGTTTTTGTGAGGCAGTGAACTGCCGAAAATAACAAAAGAAATGGAGGGAAGCAAGTGTGTTTTGTGGCAAAACAAGAGTGCTAGCACACTCCGGGATCATGCCAAGGTGATAAGGAAGTATACCCATGAGCCGGGAAGCCAAATGTGAAGCTTGGAGCTTCAAATCTTGAAGACAAGGGGCGCCAAACACTGTTCACAGCAGCCCACTGCTTTGCAAAAGTGTGCAGAATTTCGAATTTTTGTTGCCCAAATCGTCGCTCAACCGCTCGATGTAAGTATTCCGCACTTTCGTCGTTGTATTCACTTGTGTATCATGGTTGAGTTTTGATCTTGGGACCTATAGAAACTCTAACAATGGCATCAAGAGCTTAGGTTAAAAGCATGAAAAAGTTAGGGCTAAAATTTGGGCAAACTTGATTTTGAGCATGATAAATTAAATTGGATGGATTTGTATGCTTAATTGTGTTTGAATTGAAGACTGATTGGGTCAATTCAAGAAAATTTGATTGGAATCATTTTTTCCCCAAATTTCCTCCTTGGCCGAAATTGTGATGTCTTTAATATCTTGGGATTTTTGATTTTTTGACAATTGGATATGTTGGAAATCATTCGGGATGATGATTTAACGACGATTGCGGAATCAATTGGATTGAATTCGATTCGGACGTAAAATCCCCAAATTGCCAAGTATGTCATGAAACTTGAAATTGGGTGGTAAAATTGATTTGAGCATGCAATTATGAAATGGATGATTAAGTATGCTTAATACATATTTAATTGATGATTGGTTGGATCAATTTGATTAAATATTGTTTAGAACAAATTCCCCAATTTTGATTGTGTTGGCCGAATAGGAGAATGCCCTAAATCTTGGTAATTTTGTTTCGTTGATCATTGGATGACTTGAAACGATTGAGGATGATGACTTAATGTTAATTTGGATTTAATTGGATTGAATTCAAAATTGACATAAAATTAGTCCACATTGCCGAGAACAAAGTGAGCATGAATGGGTTTGATTTTAATCAAAATATGTTGGACATATGATGATGATAATGAGCATGATTAATTGTATGAATTGATGTTTTAGAAATGTTAATTTGGGTGATTAACCATGATATACACTTTAGGTAATTAAATTTCGAAATTGGATTTGTGTAATTTAATTAATTGGGCTAATTTTGGAAATTGAGCTTGAATTGTTGTTATTGGGCTTATTGGGCTTTGTTGTACAAAGTTTGTTTTAGGCAAAATTGGTTGGATCCAATTGGGCCCAAAACCGCATCCATAAAGCCCAAATGCAACATAATGGACCTTTGTAATTTAATTGGGCCTAATGGGCCAAAATTAATTTAAAGGCTTATGGGGTAAATCCCGGATTGGACTTTGGTTGCGGGTTTGACCCGAGTTGACCAAATTCCACGCCTTAAGAAATTAATTAAAAGCCCATTGGACTTTAATTAAGTTGACGTTGGACGTTAATCGGGCTTTGAGACCCGTAACAATTAAATTTGGAATTTAATTCGTAAAAGGTTTATTAATAAAGTGTGATATTAATTTGGAATTAAATAGTGAATTAGAATTAAATACAAATTGAATTGGATTTAATTGTGTAGTTTAATTTAATTCTAGAATTACTTTAAGTACTTATTCGTAAAAACGAGTTTGACTCGAACAAAATCAAATCGTTGTTTGAACATTGGATGATCATTAATTATCAAGATTAATTAATTGGATTAGATTGATTGATAACATGCTTGAGTGAATACATGGTTGTGATGCATGAATAATGTATATCGGATGGATATTAGATGGGTGGGGCAATTTTAGAAATTGTTGTAATAAATTTGATTTATTAATTGGACCTGCGTGTCCAGCCTTATCACCTTCTATTCTTTGTATTCTCTTCTCACCTATTCCCCTCAATGTAAATGAGGTTTCTTTAGAAGTGTAGTGTAACGGGTAGAAGAAATATTTGTGCTAGCGGGAGAGAGAAAGTGAGAGATTTGATCTAGGATTAATGTGTAAAATATCCATCCGCATATCATTATTATTTTATCATATGCGCTTTATTATGTGTTTAGAATGCATGTTTAAGGGTGTATGATGATGAGACCTTAACAAAGATAATAAATTGGTTGCCAATTTGCACACGAAAAACCCTCATCAAATATCATGCGTTTTTCCTTCCATTGAGTGATTCTCACTCAAGATCCGAGACGGCATTGGGTTGTTGGCCAAAGTCAAGCCCTTTGTCTGTCGAAGATGTGTTTGAATCACGAAGGCTTTGTTACATGTCAGTGTCTTGTCCAAGTTGTGGTTTGTTGGCCAAAGTCAAGACCACTTCTTGTCCATCGACATTGATTACGAAGCTTTCCATGGTCAATGGGTCGCGCTTGACTGGGATCATTAGGTTTGTTGTGCCAAAGCCAAGGCCTAGTTGATACAGAGGAAAAGGTTAGGTAATACATTGGATGTATTGGCATATATAAGATATATGTTTAGGATTTGGAAGTCCACCTACTGGATCTAGGAATTGGATTGGATCCAATTGATCTTAGAGATCTACCTAGTTAATTATCATACAATTTGTTGGCCAAAGTCAAGATTGTGTGATATTTAACGGGATCCTAGCCCAATAGGAAACACGGTTTCCCGAGTACTCGACAGAGGGTTAGAGGCTCGCCGAAAAATAGTGGGAGGCAAGAATTGAATTTGCAATACTCGTTCAATTACTCGCCATACTCTCATTATTTAAATTATTTCGTCGTTAATTAAATGTTAGTTGGACTAATATTTAAATTGTTGTTTTATTTAACAGTTGGACTGTATTATAGTTGATTATATATAATTGGATTATATTAATCAATATATTTGAATTAATTAATTTCAGTTTACAGTTGATTTTATAATTGGATTATAGTAATCAATGTAATTGAGGTTATTAATTTAGATTATATTTGATTATATAGTTGGACTATTATAATCATTATAATAAATAGTACCACAAATCGTTGATTAAATAGTTGGACTATTAGATCAAGATATAAATGAAAGATTAGTGTTTAAGACATAATCCTGGGTGAAAATGTATTTAAACGACTTTAATTTTCAAATTGGGAATATTTTCAGGATGGTCCTGGAAAAATAATAAGTTATTTTATTTGATAAAATATGCCAGAAAATCGGAGTTAAGCAAATAAGTGGAACATGATATTTAGAATATTCATGTAATGATAACTTTAGTGCTTAATCCATAATACTTGTCATATAGACTCCTTAATTTCTTTATCAGAACTAAGGATTAGATTCTTAAAGTATGATATTGAAATTGAAGGATATTCAAAGATTAGATCTTGGAAGTACTTTTAAAAATTACAATAAATAATTCTTGGAGAATTAAAGACTATTCTCAAGGAGATAAAGTCAAAATTTACAATTAGGCAAGTAATGCATGTTGAGTTCTAATATATGTCCCAAGATCAACAAATCAAGCAAGAATTCGTATGAACACATCAAAGGAGTAAGGCGGAAACATAACTCACATTGAACGGTTTTGCATGCGAAGAACAAGATGCGTTTTCTGCCTCCATCAAGCTCGGTTTTAGGCCTTCTTGAATTGCTGTGGACTGCTCGGTGGGGGCTGTTTTGGTGCTGTGAAAATCGGCCATGAAAGACTCCATTGAAGCTCCAAGCTTCAAGCTTTCCATGCTCACAAATTCGTTTTCCCTATCACCATAATATAACCCCTGTGTGTGCTAGCAGTACTCATCTTTATTTCCTTCTCAAAATTTCGGTGAAAACCAGAAAAAATCAAGAAGACAGAAATCGGCAGTGAAAGCCGTGTGAAGGAGAAAGAAAGAAGAGAGAAAAGAGAGGGAGATGAGAGATCATGAAATGGTGAGTGAGAGAGAGAAAAATGAGTTTGGTTTATATATTTATTTTATTTTCCAAAAACAAAAACAAATATATATAAATCATTTATATATATCTCAAAAGTAAAAAAAGCAAAAGTCTATTAATGCTTTTCCAACAAGCATATCACTTCTACTTTTTACTTTAAGTCACATCACATCACTTTAATAAAGTGACATGTTGTCAAGTCACATCACTCAAAGTGACATTGATTTGACGATTGATGCGACTAGCGATATGACGCGCGATTTGACTTGCGTGCCGCACTCGAATTCGAAATGCGAATGCGCTCGCAAATAATCCCGGGCTCGGGTTCGCTAATTCAAAATTAACGAATTTTCCGTCGCGTCGAATTAAATGACTACGCCTAGCGAAATCACTATTCACGTCGCTAACCGAATTAATTCTAAATTAATTCGTTCGCCCGAATTAAAATCTAATTTTAATTTCGCGTCGAAATCCAATTTCTAATAATATATCAAATATATTATTTTATCGATTAATTCCAAATTAATCGTTCTCTCTCTATAATTAATATTTTATCCCAGATAAAATATCTCCGCAATTAATCCCAGATTAATTTTCTCTCTCATCGAATTAATCCCAGATTAATTTCTCTCTCTTCCAATTAATCCCAGATTAATTAAAGTGCGAGTTATACATCATCGGTGAATCTTCAGGAAGCGACCCATGAGATCTCCGGATATGTTGGCAGTAAATACGGTCGTGGATTATCCGAACACGTAAGTACCTCGTACTACGTTTATACCGATTTACAAGACAAGGTTGGCTTCTAGCAAAGCGCCATGCCTACCCAATTCTCCAGAAATATTCTTACAGGAATATATAGATCTGTATCAAGCGTAGTATACCGTAGTATTGTGTATATCAGCCCAGTATCGGATAGTCACGTGCTAGGGCTGGGGCTGGATAAGTGTATGCCCCGTCCGAAGCCATGTCGGATGTCTGGTAACTAGTCTCTATAATCGGATAAACATGACCTTGTCATAATATCTCGATGGCCGGCCAGCACTTAAGAGCACTAATACTGTATCCTGCGTGACATCATCTTCACTATAACTGAAGTGATACTTCCGTCGACATCACACCCAATACACTACGACTCTCTGATAAACCCAGAAGCGGTGTACGCAGAGCCGGTTTAAAGCCATGTCCCACCAAGACCAAAGTCTACCGATTATCGCAAGTATTAGCGATGCAAGTCTCAGGTTAAGACTATACACACCTACCTTGATTTCGCCCTCCCATAGACACATAGTAATAATACCAATGGGATTCCGAGGGGTCTATCCAGAGCGAAGCTGTTTCCCGTACCATCGGTGAAACACGACCTCCTATCGCACTTGCATAAGTATCCAATACTTAAATATATGAGAACTATGCCGGGTGCCTCTCACACCGCGCACAAGTGCAATACTAGCATATTCCGCATTATCGATGTCCTGTCTCGATAATACTCCGGCTAGGGATATTTAATGATTAATCCTTCGTGGACTGATATTGTCTCATATCATCTCAATCCAGGAACTAATCATATGGACCTCTCTTCATTTATACATATTATGGTGATCTAATCACAAATGATGAGAGTGCAATTTCCTTGCCACATAGTTAATTTGTACAACAACACCGTGATCTGTACAAATAGTGACGCTATGGGTCATATTATCCAACAATCTCCCCACTTGGCACATAGCCAGTCACTCGAGTGTCTAACACCCGAACTATGTACGGTTCGCTCAAATTGCTGAGGAAAAGGGTTTCGTCAGCGGATTTGCGTAATTATCTTTTGACGCGATTTATACGATCATCACATCGCCACGATGTATGATCCGAACGAATCAGATAAATATAGAAGTATATATCTGATCGTCGATTGAGACCATTAATTCTTAGCCTATGCTGATGCCTAGCTCAGCTGCTAACATAACTATATCTAATCTAATTAGATTTATTATCGATCCAAATGGCTTCTATTGCTGCCTCAGCTGCAGCCAGCATAATCCGCATTTGTTGTTAATTCGGCAACAGTTATCTTGCTCGGAATATTTCCAGCTCTTACTGTCCCGTTATTCAAACTTTATAGTACCGCAGTATTTACGGTTTGGAAACTTGCAGCAGTGATCCTAGTCACTTCAAGTTCTCCATCTCCATAGGTTAAGACCAACATCTTTAGTTCTCTAGATACTAATAGATGTCCTTAACTTCAATCCAATGACTATCACTTGGATGTCCCAATTGTGACTCCATATGCTCAAAGCGTATGAGACACCAATACAAGTACATTTTAAATGTACAATTTCCAGAGAGTGTTAACAACTCCAAATCTATCCCTGTAGATCTTTATTCCTTGAATAAAGGTTGTTACTCCCCAGAATTCCACGGAGAATTTCTTATGAAAGCCAAGCTTTCACCGATTGTTTTATGGGAATTTCATTATCAGTGCTTCTCCACTAACCTCCTTATATACACAAGAATTATTTCGTTTTAGTCAAATCATAAACATTATGATTATATCAAAACGTCAGTCCAAGAACCTTATGCTTGTTTCAATCCACACTGGATCGAATAACCTGCAAAACTTGTTTGTCGGTTATACAAAATCGTCAGGATGTGTAAGCATCCTCCAAAAAGGTTTCCTTTTCAGGAAAGCGATTTGATCTGCAACTGACACATTTATAAATGAAATATGCAGTTATCAACAAACATCTTCAAAATGGATTTACCATGACAACAGGTAAGAGGTTGAACCGTTATTAACACAATGTTGATAACGATACCTTTCCGTCAAAAGCCGGCTTTGTACGTTGGTATGTTGCCATTCATGTATGTCTTCCTGAAGACGTTTAATGTACCAATAGGCACAATACCGTTTAATTGCGGTGTTCCAGGAGGAGTCCACTGTGAAAGAATACCATATTCTTTCAAGTAATCTTGAAACTCATAACTAAGTATTCGCCACCACGGTCGACGTAATGTCTTAATACTCTTCCCTGTTTGTTTCTCCACTTCGTGTCGAAACTCTTTGAATTTCTCAAAGTTTCCGATTTGTGTCTCATAAGATACACATAACCGTAACGAGATGCATCATCTGTGAAGGTTACGAAGTAGTTGAAATCCACCTCTAGCCTGGCTAGACATGGGCCGCATACGTCAGTATGAACGAGAGCCAACAATTCTGTGGCACGTTCACCTTTACCGCTAAAAGGTGATTTAGGCATTTTGCCTAAAAGACAAGATTCGCAGACGTCATATGAATTGGGATCAAATTCGTCCAAGTACCCACTCTTCGAAAGTGTGGATATGCGAGTCTTGTTGATGTGTCCTAGACGACAATGCCACATATAAGCTTCATCTTTTAGATTACTCCTTTTGAGCCTTTTGTTTGTCATTTTAGGAGATTCATTTATATTCAAAATATAAAGACCGTTATTTGCCAACAGCTGTGCAAATTTCTGCATCATTTTTTATAAATAACACCCAGTGCTTCTAAATACAAAAGTGTAACCCTGCTGGGTTAACAAGGATACAGATATAATATTCCTAGTTAAACTAGGTACAAAATAACAGTTCAAAAGTTTAAGTACATGCCCTGAGGGCAGTTCTAAAACAAAAGTCCCTACGGCCAAAACAGCAACTGGTGTTCCGTTTCCGACCCGTAGATCCATCTCCCCCGATGCCAGCACCCTGCTATCCTGCAGATCCTGCACATCAGTACAAATATGAGCACCACAACCAGAATCAAAAATCCAATTTTTAAAACTAGAAGTATTCATATTTATCTCAATAACAAAACATACCAGAGGCGATAGCCTTGCCAGCCTTGATATCCTCCCTCTGCCCTTTGCCCATTCGGCAGTCAGGTTTCCAGTGACCCCTCTTGCCGCAGTTGAGGCAGATGTCGCGAGATTTGTCCTTTGGCTTCCTAGAAGCCACTGTCAACTTGCCCTTGCCCTTGTTCTTGAACTTCTTCTTCCTCGCACCTCCAATTGCCTTGGGCCCAGCCCTTGGCGCATGAGAGGTCGATGCATAATGCGCCTCGCGCTTGCTCCCCTTTAGGAGTTCCTTTTCGGACTCCTTCAGCACGGACAAACAACTCTCCAAGAGTGTCGTCAGTGTCCATCAACTTATAGTTGATGATGATTTGTTTCCAAGTATCGTGGTAGCGATTGTAATAGCATATCAATCGTCAACTCTGCCTCCAAGACAATGCCCATCTTGGCTAACTCATCTATGTCAGCGATCATTTGAGTCCCGTGGGCCTCACTGATGCGCCGTCTGTCATCCGGGAGCGGAAGAGTTTCCTTACTAGCTCGTACCTCTCATCCGCT
>SKCR01006327.1:0-24981 GCA_019454045.1 Zanthoxylum bungeanum
ACGAAGTAATAAAAACTATCCAAGGTAATTTGTAATTCATTAAACTACATACATCCAATGTGTTAGTTTAATAAATATGTGGTCCAATGACGATCATTGGTTAAATGAGATTTAATCACATCCTGAATACAATATTCATTAAATGGATAATGATATATAGTGTGATCTTGTATCAGACCATCTTTTACCATAAGGAATAAACATATAATGTTTATGTGATAAAATCTCATAAAGCACTGTTCTAAGTTATTTACTTAACCGAATATTTTTCTTAATATTTATCTCTATATCAATGACACTACTAGTAATATTAAAATATGTAAAAATTATTTATAAAGAACAAGTAACTATCCAATAGTCACAAGTTCTGATATCAAATATCAAAACGATCATTTAAACATTATTTTAAATAACTAGATGAGAGATCTGGTATCCAATACATACAGTTGTCGTATTGTGAGAATCGATATTCTCTATACACAACTATACACATATCCTTTCTTTAGCCTTATAATTTGCCTTCAATTATTCATAATAATTGTAAATAATTGATTAGCAAACTGTGTCAAACACGTGACTTCTAAAAGTCACTAAAGCCAAGAAACGTCATTATAAGATAAACAAATACCTAATAGAGTTTTCTTATTGCCAGTCAAGAATCTCGAGACATGAACAAATTCACGTCAATTCTTACCGTACAAGAAACTATTCTCTCTAGATAATTATATCATAAAACAGATATCTATTTAGATTACTTATCATGACTTAGCAACTAAGTCACTAACCATCTTGATTTTCAAGAAAAATGGAACAACAGTTCCCGATGGTTTAGACTAATCTAACAATATCCAAGTCTACTTACATTCTAGAACCTATTCTAGAAATACGCAACCATAAGTGAAGTCAGAAAACATATTCAAATAATATGCATGCAGTGGATTAAAAGTTTAATTCTATTAACAATATAGATTAAGGAAAACACACAAGCAGCAATTTCCATAATATTACGCACTGCCTGAGTTATGAATTTTTAACCCAGTAGTGTCTCCCAATACTTTACGTAATACCGTAATCCCCAACGGAAAATATGAATTCAATAATTAAATCGAATTCCATAGTGAGAAGTTGACCCCATGAATATATTTCAACTCACAGATTTGGCAAGATCTCGCCTACGTATATTCAGTAGGTAGACAAGTCATTATCAATCACACTCACTCTGACTCTTGATTTTGGTCCTGACCGTTTCTCATTATGACTGCTTTGGCACGTTCACAAGGAGGCGTATTAAGGCTTCACTTGCCAATGACAAACTCAAGCTACCGATGTAGTCCTGACAGCTTTGGCACGTTCAGGATTTCCACTTTCACTTGAATTTGTCTAGTATCAAATATACATCGGCATGAATAAAATTCTATCAACTACACCCTCACTGCTTTGGCACTTTCTCAGATGCAGCCATAGAAAGATACCCATAAACCGTATTGACCAAGAAACATACATCCAATCCAGAAACATACATACTTTACTGCCTTATTTAAGCGGGGATATTCCTTAAGAAAGCATTGCTCTACATCAAATGCAGAATATAATCTAGATCAATTTCTAAACAGTTCAATTCTAACTTAGAAAACATAACTTAATTTAACCATTAAATTTCCTTTACGTTTTCCATTAGCGTAGAACCGAAAAGTCAAGAAATATCTAAATTACATGCATTTGTAAACATCAAAATTAGATTATATATCATATATCAAGCATGAAAAATGTAATGGATGAAGAATCATACCTGCTCTAATACCATTTTTGTTGGGGTTTTGGTGCGGGCGCAGCGGAAGCTCGTGGTTTAGGTGAAATCGTAATTTTAAAAAACCTTTTTTAAATTTCCGAATAAATTATTCAATATCCAATATGAATAATTCATTCATATTTCACCTAAAAATATTTATTCGATATCAAATAACGACATAAATAGTTAAGAAATATCGTGAAACCTTTACGAAAATATTTTCCACAAAATGGCATAAAACACATTTTGACCGAACTGACTACCCAATTCACATGGGGGCTACCCAGGATAGCCCCAACAGTACTAGGGCAGTTCATGGGCTGCCCGAACAGTGACCAATTCACTGTTTGGATAGCCGTCACCTGGTTGGATCAAAAGTCACACGGTAACCCCGTTTTTCGCCGTTTTTGCATATTTCAACTCCGAAATAATTTCCGGAAATTGTTCCAACACCCAAAAAACATCCAATACATTTATATGACATAATGTTTATCACAATAAACCCATTTTTTCCAGATATGATTTTGAAACAAAAATTATCATTTTTCATGCTATAAATCCAATTTTCTCAACATTAATCACAGCACCAATCCAAGCCACCACTAATGAAGCACCCAAGAACAATTCTAGGCATTACAAGAGTGGTCATAACACTCTAGAATGACAACATATCATCATATGATCAAATTGAATAAATATTATAATAATATCTTTCAATATTACTTCACACATGCACCAAGCCTTACATTCCATCTTCCAAATCAAAAACACCCAAATTTAAAGAAAATAAGAAACTCTAGAATGTCTCTAGATGCTCAAGAACAAGAAACATGCTTTCCAAGCTTAGGGATGTAAAGAATTACCTTTAATTCTCCTAATTTGCTTAAGCTAATTCTTGATTTTCTTCACTTTTCTTCCTTGAATCATCAAGCAAATTTGAGAGTATTTGGAAGATGAAGTTTTCGGCCATGGTTAGGTTATAAGAAGAAAAGAAAAATTTTGCTCTTTAAATCTTGCCATTGCCGACTTTTAGGGGAATTTTGGTCAATTTGCAAATTTAATTCAATTAAATAAAATTAAGCTTTTAGTTAGCAAATCAAATTTGCACACTTTAAACTTAATTAAAATATGTCACATGTAACCAATAATAATTAAACATTTTTCATAACAATTATGAAAAAGAATATTATTTAATTATTCAAATATTTAACATTTAAATATCTAAATAATTAATTAATTTAATTATTATTATATATGTATTTTTATTTACATTAAATAAAATACATATATTAATGGCATGTGTCAAAGTCTCATTTGTCAATTAATTAATATGTATCAAATCAATTTTTGTATCAAATACAAATACACATTAATTACGATTGACCAAAAATTGCCCTTATGCATGTGTTTCTGTTTAACCGTTTAAACTATTTGAATTAAGTCATTTAATCCGATGAAGTATTATGAATAATCGGTATTATTCATAACACGTTGCCCAAGTGCTCAACGAGTAAACTTCATATTGTGGGACTCTCTAAGTTTAGGTTTATCCGTCACGAAATCTAATTTCGTGTCCATAATTCACCCAATCATGAATTATGACGACCACATATAATCTCACTAAACTATGCAAGTCGAGATCATTGCATACGTATAATCCCTCCGTCACAGGCTATCCATATTATACCTGGGATATAGATAAGAACGTCAAATCCTTATGGTATAATATAGTCGACTTTCAAATTTACGATCTCAAATAACATTCGGAACTCACATCCAAAGTTATACCATGGCCATGGATTTACTAGATCGCAAACACGTGTAGGATACTTATGCCATGTACACAGGTTTGGCAGATTCTATCTTGATACGCACGAGATATCATGAGCATCAGTCCACACCCAATGAACAGGTGGAGGTCTGATCTAAATAGATCGGTGACGTGACTGCCATCAAAGTGTGGAGGATAACTCATATATCCACTATGGTATCTCAAGTCGAAGGACCACTATGCTCACTCAACTCGAGAATATTCCTATTGATGTTGGTGTACCATCTATTAGGAAATTTTCAGTGAGTCGTTCAGTGTTGATCAAATAAATACCTACATGTCTATACGAGTCTCCCGAGACTCATGGTTCATTAGGATAAACCATCGGACCAAGTCACGATATACGACATGTACTGGTCTCAGCGTATTTTACTAACAAACATGTGTTAGTAAATCTTGACCAGGAGCTTTATTTAAGGATATACAACTTATAGTGACGCTTCCCAATGTCAATTACAAACTACGTTGTAACTGCACACTATATTGTAAATCCAAGGGTCTTTGTCTAATATACACGTATCACTAAATCAGATTTAGTTTCAATCTAATCATAATTAGATATCTAATCGCAATTAGATCGAATATATATATAAAAGACAAGAGGTGCTACAATTAAATAAATAATATTATGGAAAATGCATTGATCGTATTCATGAATCGGACATAAAGATGATCCGGATTGGTACTAACCCTAACAGCCCAAGAGGTCTGTGTCGCGACGCGTACTGGAAAAATTTGACAGATTCGTTTCTGGATTGAGCGCGTCGCGACGCGCAAGGCCCTGCGTCGTGATGCAAAGACCAAAATTTCCCCAAATTGATTTTAATTCATTCCAGATCCACCCTAGCATGTTATAGGCCACCCTAAGGATCTCGTATGCATACAATACACCATAATATATTAACGTTACACTTGGAAGTGACAGCAAGTACTTAAATTGATAAACATAGTTTAATTCGGTATATGTTCTCCAGCTCACTTTCTAATCAAGTTATCAATTACAGATCATCATCACAGGAACCAGAGTTTTCTTCAGCAATTGAGTAATGCCAGCCAGATTCCAATTCTGTGAGTGGACAGTCTTTCTTAAAGTTGATTTTTATGATGTTATTTTATATATCAGACTTATTTTACTCTTCTAGGGTGTTAGGTGATTTTAAATACAATAGTTTTATGAAAGATCATGTTCTTACAGACGTTTTTAGAAATAAAAACATGTTTAAGAAAGTTTTGATTTAAATAACATGAGTTTTATGATCTTTTGAGGCTGGGGGGAAAAATCCCACCTCATTATGTAACTTACGTAATTGATGGATAACATGTGCACATGTAGAGGACTGTGAGGACGGCGATACGTAACGCCCCCAGATCCTAGTTCAGGACTAGGGATGACAGATGCCCCTAGATCCTAGTTTCAGAGCTTGGAGGGTAGCATAGATCTGCACCTCAGTTCTAGTTCAACGGCTTGGGGTACGACGATACATAACACCCCAAGACCACTAGTTTCAGGGACAATAGTGGTAGGCTTTGGGGGACGACGATACGTAACGCCCCAATGTCATGGATTTGCACTCCTAGCTCTAGTTAGGCGTATGAGGGGACGACGATACGTAATGCCCCCATGCGTCAGGTTTTTCAGAGACATATTTCAGGTTTTTAGAAAATAGTTTTCAGAGATCAGATTTTAGAAATAGTTTTCAGAAAACAAACATTTCAAAAATAATTTACGGAACAGATCTTTTAGATATATGTTTATAGAACCATATTTTCAAAAGCAGATTTGAGAAATAAAGCCCAGAGAGAAGTTTTATAGAAATGAAAGTCTTCAGAAACAATTGTTTTATAAGAGATTTTCAGAAAATATAAGTTTTATAAAAGAGATTCTAGACAAGATTATCTGAAAATAGTTCAAAGTTTTCAAACAAGCAAAGGGTTTTCATATAAATTTATTTCTTGAAAGATACTTGGTTTTAGAATTAAACAATTTCATAATAGAATTTCAGTTTTCATTTTAAATCGTCCACTCACTTAGATCGTTCAAACGATCTAACCCATATTCTAGTGTTTTGTATTGCAGGTAGTTCTGGAGGACGAGCTCGAGGGGACAGATATTGATGTCAGTCACTAGTGGGTTTAGTCCACCAGGTCAAGTCAGGGAAAAAAATGGCTCAGCTAGAGTCAGAAAGAAGTCATGTGTCAGTCATTGATGTTGTATCGGTTGTTGTATAACTTTTAAAAAATGTATATCTTTAAAGTTATAGAGCAAGTATTACTGAGTATACAGTCATTAACATTGAGTTTGTGTTTCTTGTTGTCGAGATTGGGCGTCGGTCCCATACATAAGATGTTGATAGAGGAAAGAGTATTAGTAGTTCATTACTAGAAAGTCAGTGGCTCATGGGGATAATACGGCCTATTCTCTGCCGGTAGCATCTCCCGGATTGGGGATGTTACATAAAATTTAAAGGTTAAAAGGTACATTGACATTATAAAAATTATTTTGTGGTGTAGAGTTATTATCTAAAAAAAAAAAATTAAAATTAAAATAACAACAAAAACAACAATAATAATTATTTATAATCGAATGATTATTTCATTATGTCAAAAAATATATACAACATGATTTAATATTAATAAGGTAGCGAAATCATACAATATAAACTCTCCAGAAAATCATCATTGGGGAAATTATTTTACATTATAAAATAATAAGTGAAATTGTTGACAATAAAAAAATACTATCAAAAGATAATGGTTGGATGAATCATAATAAACTCACGTATACGCTTCTCAGTTCCTCTAGAGTTACCATATAGACGCATACCTAGATCCCTACTGCAACATGTCAAGTTCTCTCACCATATGCACACCTGTCATAGCTCCCTTAGCTCCACCAGCAATGGCTCCGCCATAACTTCTCACGCACATCCATTATAAATATCACAATTAGAATAGTTCTCACGCTATTATAAAAAATGGGAAGTTTGAAATATTAAATTTTGTGCATTTTCAATTTAATAATAGTATGAATTTATTATATATAATTCTATGAATTATTATTATTATTATTAATTTTTTTATTTATTATTTTATTTAGATATTATCGTTGCACCGCCAAAGAATTATATTGTACCTCATAACCTTTCAAATTTTTATCAAGAAGCCACTACAATATAGTGATTGACAAGTATACCCTTATGACGTCATCAATCACTTTAACACTGTTAACGGAAAAGTGGCTTATTGATACAAAATACAAACCG
Source organism: Zanthoxylum bungeanum (assembly GCA_019454045.1). Classification (NCBI taxonomy): domain Eukaryota; kingdom Viridiplantae; phylum Streptophyta; class Magnoliopsida; order Sapindales; family Rutaceae; genus Zanthoxylum; species Zanthoxylum bungeanum. Next base: position 6,884 of record SKCR01006327.1, read on the forward strand.
GAGGTGGTGCATCGTTATTGTCATAAATTCGTAGTGTCAATGTCATAAATCCGTGGGATTTTTCGCAAAACATTCATACCATCTTTTTTTAATCAAATGAAAGAATACATGCACATATAGATAAAATTTTGGATTAACTATCATATATAAAGCATGAATCATACCAAAGATTAAAAATCAGACTTGCTTTGATACCATTTTGTTGGCTATTTTACGATTTAATTGGGTCGTGCAGCGGAAGGTGAAAAATCAAATTTTTTCGATTTTATTGATTTTTATTGGATAATTAAAATAAACTAATTCATTTTAATTACCCAAATCTGAAAAATCAGAATTTTGCATAAAAGTCCCAAATTGTCGTGAACCACCTAAAGTAACAAACTTTTGCATTTTGATCATTTTATTCCTAATTTATCAATTACTCAACTAGGTGATTTCCAATCACTACCAAAATTATTTGTACATCTAATATATATCAAAATACATCCAATATATGAAAAGTCCCCATTTTGATTTAGGCATAAACCCTAATTTTGCCAATTCATCAAATTAATCAAAATTACTTTTAATTCACATTTTAATTCAAACTCTCAAACACTAATCAAGCCTCACCATTTTGAAATAACTCAATAACATTTCTAAGTCAATATTGAATGGCACAACAACTCTAAAATGACAACAAGTCATCTAATAACTTATAAACCTTAATTACACTAATTAAGCTTTCTTTCAAATATTACACATGCATCTATCCATTTTCAAGGCACACAAGCATCTCAACATATATTCAAATGAGGGAAAAAATAAATCCACATCATATGTAGAATAATAGAACCATAAAAATAATTTTCAAATCAAAGAAAGTAAGAAAAACATCTTACTTTTCAATTTTCTTCAACCAAAAGCTTTGACACTTTTATTTTCTCTCAAACCTCTATTTTCTATATTTATTAGAAGCTTGGATAATGAAACAAAAGAAACAAAATTTTTTAACAAATACTTAGGTCAGGGATGGCCGAAACATTAATGGGCTTTTTGGTCATTTTGATTGATTTAATCTAATTAAATAATAAGCCTAGTTACTTGTTCAATTTGATTACTATAACCAAAAAGTTTAATGCCACTTGTAGCCAATTACAAATAACCATTTATCATGACAATCATGACTTGTGGATATTTATATTTTAATTATTTAACAACTAAATAATTAATTAATATAAATATTTATATATATGTGTATTTTTTACACTAAATAACAAAATACATATATTGATGACATGTGTCAAATATCTTATTTGACAGTTAATTAATGTGTATCTAATTAAATTATATATTAAAATACAAATACAAAATAATTAAGAAATGACTGAAATGCCCCTATGTATATATACATTCGTTTAACCATTAAACGAATTACGAATAGTCAGTATTATTCATAACTTTTTGCCTAGTGCTCTACGAGTAGATTTCATTATGTGAGACTCTCTAAGTTCAGGTATATCCATAATAAAATCCAATTTCGTGTCCATAATTCACCCACTTGTAAATTATGACGACCACAGATAATCTCATTGAACTATACGAGTCAAGGTCATTGCATGCGTATAATCCCTCTGTCACAAGTATCCGGATTATACCAGAGACATAGATATAATCGTAAAATCTCATAAGGTATAATCTCATCGACGTATAAATTAGTGATTTCTAAATAACACTTAAAACTCGCTTCTATAGTGTGCCATGGCCATGGATTAATAGATCATTAACACGTATTGAATATTTATGCTCTGTACACAGAACTGACAGATTTTTTCTTGATATACACCAGATATCCTGAGAATCAGTTCACACCCAATGAACATGTGGAGGTCTGACCTAAATAGGTCGTTGACATGACTACCATCAAAGTGTGGAGGATATCTCATATATCCATAGTGGTATCTCAAGTCAAATGACTAATATGCTACTCAACCCGAGAATATTCTTATTGACGTAGGTGTACCATTTATTAAGAATCTTCGGTGAGTCTTCCAACGTTTATCCATAATAAACACATGCATATCTATACGAGTTTCTGAGACTTATGGTTCATTGAGTAATAATCATTGGAATCCTAAATTCCAATATACAACATATACCGATCTCTACGGGTTTACTTACTGACCAAGTAATGTAAATCTTGACCAATAACTGTTTAAAAATGATATTATTATGATACAACTCAATATCAATTGTGATGTTTTTGCAAGTGTAACGTCTTTACTATTGGAGTTGGTGCTTGGAGTGACAATCTGAATAATGTATTGTACGTTTTATTATTTATTAATAAAATAACTATATATTCATTTCATACCTTATTAATGATATTGTCATTATGCATATTAGATTGATGTATAAATATGCTAAGAATGACATCGACCTTAGAATAGTCTTGTAGTAATACTGGACACTAGGTGGTCCGACATTGGGATAAGTATTACTATTATAAACTATTCTTAAAGTAAATATTCATAGTCATTGGTTTTGGAATACGGTCTAATTCTGATGAGCGGAAAATATATCAATATTTACCGCCGCTTTTACTTAATATTTTGTATAGTTTCTTGAGTTTTATGAACGTTTTGATGTGTTTTTGTTTATTTCACAGATAAAATAAAATCGAGACTCAATGGAATCAATCAGTACGAAATATGGAACAAATAAGTGCAAAACCTGGACTTGACATTTGGATTTTGGAGATTAGAAACTTGAAATGGCGTTCTAACGAAGTACAATTTCAGAAATTTCAACTCTGCGCAATTTTCGTATTTTAGCCATAACTGTTTACTCCGATATCGGATTGAGGTAATTCAAGTTCCAGATGAAAAATGACTCAAAGATCTACAACTTTTATATTCTCAAGAGTTTCGAATTCGGAAATTTTCGAGACCGAAATTGATGAAAAATACAAAGTGTGTTTTGTGTAATTATTAAAGTCATTATCGAAAAACAAATGGAATATGACAATTTACAATTGTCAAACTTCCACCAAACATGTGGTGGAGGATTTGGTGGCATATTTGCTAGTATGTTTGGTGGCATATTTGGTGGCATATTTGACATAATTAGATACCAACTATATGGTCAATCTTTAGGTGACAGATGATTACCGCCTATATGGCTGGTTTATAGATAAATAATAATACCGCCTTTATGGCTGGTTGGACTTAATTAATTGGATACCACTGACAATTTTTATATTATAATAAAGTGAGATTTCTACATTTGAAATATTAAAAGTGGATCCCCTAACTCCTGTTAGTGTCCTAGACATGCCAAGGATCTCTAAGATTGATTTGTGTGTGAATAATTCAAGAAGAGTTGCGGAAATACTCACATTGAATGGATGAGAAAATTCAAAACTTTCTTTGTTGATCGAAGCTCCAAGCTTTGTGTTGAGTTCAAAACTCTTGGGTGAGTTTCCCTATCACCTTTCTTTGACTCCTTTAAGTGCTAACTAGAACAAAATTTGAAAGAAAATTTTCTCCTCCAAGGAGAGCTATGTTCGGCCAAGAGAGGAAGTGAGTGGGAGAGTGAATAGTATTTTTGTTTTTAAAAAAAAAACTAATACCAAAGTTGTGAAAAATGTGTGTTTTGACTTCCAAAGTACAATTAATATTGCCAACCACTTCCATCATCTTTTGACAAGTTGATGTAAGTTAAATTAGGTCCCACCACTTTAAATTCCAAATTCAAGTTGGCTTGTACAACACATTTTGGGCCCTGTGGGAACACAGAAACTGGGCGACGCACGTTGTTCCGGGCTCGCGGCCCGGTTGGGAGTACAGAGTAGCCCGCGGGGGACTAAACCGGAGAATGATGGAGTCGCCACCCGGTGTGAACCGGGACAAAGATTTAAGGTCGCACTCACCCCTCGCAAGGGAATACCTCAAACCATTGGGTTCAGAATGGTCCCTTACTTATGCCACTTGTAATGATATGATTTGTGCAATAATTTAATCGAATCTAGCAACATACATTCCCAAGGGTATTCTATTTCACATGCATAAATCAAAAGTTCATCCAAGTTCACATGTAACACATCTTCATATTTGCATACAACTTATTTGCATACAATCTATGTCTAAATTTGCATACAACATATTTTCATATAATCTATGTCCGAATTTGCATGCATAAAGATAAATTGACATACGGAAAGCATACAATTTTACATTGGTAGACACAGAAGCACAAACAAATGACATCCATACAAGCATGCATATTAAGGAAAGACAATTAGGCGCATAATGAAAATAAACAACTGAAGAGGCAATTATGAATATGGAATAGACGTGCAATGACGTGATACGGAATATGATATCTAAGATTGACACACACGTGGGCATTTTTCAAGTGGTACGTGGAATTGTATCCCAAGTACAGACCGCACTACCGTCATTCAGAATCGGCAACAGAATTTATGTCTGGGTTTCCATCCTATATACCGTGAGAAATAATACCCAAATGCTATCATAACATGGATATACGAGTGACAATAGATCCAGCTAAGACAAGGGTAGATGATGCAATCAATGGATGGAAGACGCGACAAATATCATGGTAAAGGTAGCCTTTTAGGCTTTTCTTCCCCAAACGGAGAACCTTTTAGTCCAACATAATAAGCCCATGCGCCTTTCATTACAATGCGTACACAAATGAAGATAACTATATGGAACTTCGTAATGCATGCGTAAATAAAGCAATGATGTGCAAAAAGATAAATGACATAGTAAGAAGCGCGGCAAAGCATCGTGGTAAAGGCTTTTAACCCATTGACTTAGAGGACCTTTAATCCCACTTACTAAGCCCATGCGCAAACAACACAATACATATATAAAAAAGGTAAAGACAATGATATCGGACTTCGTGTATCCGATTGAACATATCTCACATCCAATCGAATATACATTATCCGCGCGCGGTAAAGCATCATGGTAAAAGATTTTAACCTCTCAAAATAGAGGACCTTTAATCGCACTTACTAAGCCCATACGCTAATAACACGATGCATATAAGAAATAAAGACAACAATATCAGACTTCGTAAACTCGATTGAACATATCTCACATTCAACCGAATACACATCCCGGCGCGGCAAAGCATCGTGGTAAAGGATTTTAACCTCTCAAAATAGAGGACCTTTAATCGCACTTACTAAGCCCATGCGCAACCAACACAATACATATATAAAAAGTAAAGACAATGATATCGGACTTCGTGTATCCGATTGAACATATCTCACATTTAATCGAATATACATTATCGGCGTGGCAAAATATCGTGGTAAAGGATTTTAACCTCTCAAAATAGCGGACCTTTAATCACACTTACTAAGCCCATACGCTAATAACACGATGCATATAATAAATAAAGACAACAATATCAGACTTCGTTATACCCGATTGAACATATCTCACATTCAACCGAATATACATCATCCGGCACGACAAAGCATCGTGGTAAAGGATTTTAACCTCTCAAAATAGAGGACCTTTAATCGCACTTACTAAGCCCATGCGCTTTATCTCATCATTACATAAACAAATAACATGTGGAAATCAAGTAGCGAATAATAAACAAATCAAAATAACATAAATCGAAATATGCGCCGTTTACTCAAGTGGTACATGGAGTTGTATCCCGAGTACAGATCATACTACCGTCCATTCGAAATCGGCTATGAAATTTATGTCCGGGTTTCCATCCTATATACCACGAGAGGCGACACATTTTTCATTTTATTCAAGGGCCACAACATACATCATTTTACAATTCATGCATTTTCTATTTATTCAAGGGCCACAATCATGCACCAATAAAAAGACTCTCATGCGATAAAAATGAATAAAACAATAAAAAGATAGATGGAAATAATAGGAAAAGTACCCTCAGGTCTAACCTTTTATGTCGACTTTCGGACTCGCGTTTCACGGCCGTCGGAAGGGCTATCACTCCGCAACTCTTCCGGTTCACTGGATTAACATCTTAGCTCGCTGTTTTGCTATTTTGGTCGCTGTTTTCACTCCAATTTGCTGCTGTTTTTACTGTATTTTCTGGTCACTATTTTGTCACTGTTTTAGGCAATTTGTGGACTGTTTTAAAGGACTGTTTCGGTGGTTACAAGGACTGTTTGAGGGCTGATTTCAAGGGGATTTACGTGCACATCAGAGGCTGGTTTCAGGGCATTTGCGTGTAGGTCAGAGGCTTAGTTTATGGCGGTGAAGGGCTTGGTTCACGTTGCTTTTTCCGATTGATTTGTTGTGGGCTGTAGGGTTGCTACTTGTTATGGCGTGAGTTGAAGGCAGTGGGGTTAAAAGTTTAGTGGGGCAGGTGGCTTGCTATGGGCGCATGTGACTAGGGCTGGTGTGTTGAGTCAATACATGAGTTGGCTGCCGAATGAAGGGTTTATTTGATCAAGCCACAAATCTGCATATTGAAGGGTTTTTATTTACTTTGTGTTATGGCGATTGTCTATTTGTGGGAGAGGTAGTTTGTGATGATCTGAGGGGCTGGTGAAGTTTTTTTTGTCGTGAGTGGAGGAAGGAGGCAGATGGTGTGATGGGGTTTTTGCGTTGTTTTGTGTTGACGTGAATGGTTCTTTGTGTTATGGTGTGAACGGTTCGTAGGTTAGTTTTTAAGGTTGGGTGCGTTTTGTTGAAGCTATATAGAAGAGAGGGTGCAAGGTCTGTGCGTGTTACGACTTTAAGGGTTTATTATTTTTTTGTGTATGCCTGAGTTGGAGAGAGAGATGGATGCATGAGTGGTGAATCTTTTAGGGTTTTAGCGTGAGGGTGGCTTTTGGCCGAGAGAGAGTGAAAGAGAGCTGATGAGTGTTTAGGTTTTTTTGTTCTCTGAATTGCCGTGAGAGTCTAGGGAGGAGCATTAGGGTTGCAATTGAGTTATTTTTATAGTGGGAGCTAGGATGATTGTTTTTTGTATTTTCGTGAGAGAGAGGAGGATTTTTCTTGTTGTTTTTGTGCGTAAAATCCAGGGGGGGATGTTTTGGTTTTGGGTTGTTTATATAGACAAGAGCTAGGGTTTATCCTTTCTTGACAAGGAAGGGATTTGGTGCATAGGATATGATTTAGTGTCAAACAAGGAAATCCTAAGATTGATTGGAGACAAGATTGGTTCAAATTAGGAAGCTAATATTTGATTTGTATTGTTTATGCATGAGTTGTTAAGTTAGGAATACAATATATTTGATTTATCTTAATTAGGCATGCAATTTCTTTAATGTTTATTTTAATTTGGTATAATATTTTATTAAATTTGGTATATGATTTAATTAATATTTTATTTAATTTAGTATATGATTAATATTTTATTTAATTGGGTTGTATTTTGAGGGCCTTGGGCGTGTGGGCCAAGTGTGGTGGGCTAGGTGTTGTGTTGGTTTGGGCCAAGGTTAAATGGTTCTGGGTTTTTTAGGCCAAAGGTGCTTTAAAACGGAAGTCCAACGAGCGAGCTTGGAGCTAAACATGCGGATAAAATTTAACGAAATGCTGATTCCCTTCCAACAACTGTTTCCCGCAACTTCCTCGACTAAAAAGGTAGTGCCTCCAAATGAGACTCATCATAGGGACTCACATGCAAAAATGCAATGCCTACAGTCGCCCCCACTTTGATGGGACTTGTGCAGCGTGTGACTTTGAACAATCCTATCAAAGTTATGCAATGCATTTCTAGTTACCTAGCTCGCCAGCTGTTGCTTAACTTACTTGTTATCCTGAGATGCTTTGACCTTTGGGTTTTATTCCCGAACTGCGTTGAGAGAGAGCTTTATTCTATTGGGCTTTATTCCCGAGCTGTATTGAAGGTGGCTTTATTCCTCTAGGCTTTGCTCATGAACCGTGTAAATAGAGCTTTATTCCTCTGGGCCTTGTTCCCGAGCTGTATTGAAGGTGGCTTTATTGCTCTAGGCTTTTTTCCAAATTGTATCAAGATATGGCTTTATTCCTCTAGGCTTTATTCCCGAGCTGTGTTAAGGTAGAGCTTTATTCCCCTGGGCCTTGTTCCCGAACTGTGTTAAGAGAGAGCTTTATTCTACTGGGCTGTATTCCCGAACTGTGCTGAGAGAGGGCTTTATTCCTCTAGGCTGTATTCCCGAACTGTGTCAAGATAAGGCTTTATTCCCCTAGGCTTTGTTCCCGAATTGTGCTGAGAGGGAGCTTTATTCTCCTGGGCTGTATTCCCGAACTGTGCTGAGAGAGAGCTTTATTCCTCTAGGCTGTATTCCCGAACTGTGTCAAGATAAGGCTTTATTCCCCTAGGCTTTGTTCCCGAATTGTGCTGAGAGAGAACTTTATTCTCCTGGGCTGTATTCCCGAACTGTGCTGAGAGAGAGCTTTATTCCTCTAGGCTGTATTCCCGAACTGTGTCAAGATAAGGCTTTATTCCCCTAGGCTTTGTTCCCGAACTGTACTGAGAGAGAGCTTTATTCTTCTGGGATGTATTCCCGAACTGTGCTGAGATAGAGCTTTATTCCTCTGGGCTGTATACCCGAATTGTGTTGAGAGATGGCTTTATTCCCCTGGGCTGTATTCCCGAACCGTGCTGAGAGAGAGCTTTATTCTTAGGGCTGTATTCCTGAACTGTGCTGAGAGAGAGCTTTAATCCTATGGGCTGTATTCCCAAACTGTGTTGAGAGATGGCTTTATTCCCCTGGGTTGTATTCCTGAATTACGTTGACTGTGGGCCTGGTTCCTGAACTGTACTGATTGAAGGCTTTATTCCATGGGCCTTGTTCCCGAACTGTACTGAATATGGGCTTTATCCCCGAACTGAGCTGACTGTGGGCTTTGTTCCTGAATTGTACTGAATGTGGGCTTTATCCCCGATCTGAGCTGACTATGGGCTTTGTTCCTGAATTGCACTGAATGTGGGCTTTTGATGAGCGGAAAATATATCAATATTTACCGCCCCTTTTACTTAATATTTTGTTTAGTTTCTCGGGTTTGATGAAAGTTTTGATATGTTTTAGTTTATTTTGCAGATAAAATAATATTGGGACTTAATGAAATCATTTAGGACGAAATATGGGTCAAATAAGGGCAATTATTGGACTTTATATTTTAATTTTGGAGATTGGAAACTTGAAAGGGTGTTTTTGACGAAGTGCAGTTTTGGAAATTCCAATTTTGCGCATTTGTCGTATTGTCGGTATAAAGTTTTTCTCCGATATCGGATTGAGCTGATTCAAGTTCCAGATTAAAGAAGACTCAAAGTTCTACAGCTTTGAAAGACAAAATAATTTCGAATTCTGAAGATTTCATGCTCGAAATTGATGAATTATCCAGAAGTGTGTTGTGTGTAATTATTAAAGTCACTTTCAATCATTTTCAAAGCAAAAAAATAAATTAATAAATAAATAATAAAAATTATCAAATCATCAGCAAACATGATAAGAGATTAGTGGAGCAATTAATAATGGATTTGGTGGAGCAATTAGTGGAGCAATTAGTGGAGCAATTAATAATTGATTTGGTGGATGATTTGATGGAGGTAAAAATTTTGCCTATAAATACCAAGCCATTTCATTTGTAAAATTCATACTTTCTTCTAAGGAATTCCTTAATAATACTAAGAAGATTGTATCTTGTTTTTTTATTTTTTCAGTAATTAATTTCCGCTTTCGCACTTTCTTTTCTTTACTTTTCAGTTTTTACTTTACGTAATTTACTTTTACGCACAGTACTTTTCTTTCTTTAATTTCAGCATTTACTTTCAGCATTTACTTTTTAGCATTTACTTTCAGCATTTATTTTTCAGTATTTAATTTCAGCATTTACTTTCCTTCATTTAATTTCCAGTATTTAATTTTCAGTATTTTACTTTATATCTTTTATTTTATTTAAATTTTTACTACCCGTAAATATGTGTCGTAACTAAGCCAGTTATCTGGGGTTGTGATGAAATCCAATATCACCGGTTTATAAGGGGTTAGATTATAGCTTGGGTAATATAAAGATTTATTTATTGAGTCTTAATCTTATTGCTTTTTCATTAACTGGCCATTAATAAAATTGAACTGGGAAACTTAAAATGAACTGGACATAGAGATTTTAAGTTTAAGACCTTAGACTCAATAGTCCACGATCTTCCTTGAGGATAGATAACCCTTTAATAGATTTCCTTACATGATAGACATATACCTGTCGGGCGGGGGTAGCCATAATTGGAACTTAAACTTAATGAATCCAGAAAATTTGGTTGACATAAACATATGGTTCAATTGGGTTAAACTGGGTATTTGTGTCTGACCATCGACAGAGGCTTACACATAATTTAGTGTTCCAGGTTAATAAATCAATATATTACCCAACTTTAAGATAACCACTTCATCTTTAAAATGATATTGGAAGAAATCACAACCCTAGATAGTTTTTAATATTGAATTTTCTTAAAACCTACTTTCGAACAATTTTATTTACTTGTTTTTAAATTTAGAATCGTCACCATTTCAAATCAATCAAACAACCTGTTAGATACTAGTAATCATTTGACCTCATAAATTAATAGATTAGATATTAAGTCCTCGTGGGATCGATATTTTTATAATACTTAAACGATACGTGCGCTTGCGTTATACGCGTGTGTAAGCAGCGAAATAATATCGTGATAGTCAAAAAGGTCTGGATCCTTTCAACCAATATAAAGAAACGGTGAATTATGTCAATAATTTCAACAGACAGGGGAACAATCCATATTCCAACACCTACAACCCAAGGTGGAGGAATCATCCCAATTTTGCATGGAGCAACAATTCAGAGAAAATGAACAATCCACCACCCGGATTCCAACAACAGAACAAAAGCCAGATTTTATTGTCCTTGATATGGAGGATGACACAGACGTGCCAATCATCCTCGGGAGACCATTCTTGGCTACAGGTCGAACCATTATTGATGTACAAAAAGGAGAACTAACCATGAGGGTACAAGACCAAGAAGTAACATTCAATGTTTCAAAGCCATGAATTTCCCAGATGATGAAAAGAAGGAGGAATGTTTCAAACTTGATGTGATACATAGTACCGTTCAAAACTATGATGAAAGACAAAGTTCTACTGACAAACTTAAAACATGTCAATTACCTGTGGAGCCTGAAGATAAAGGGCACTGCGTATTGAAGAAGCCTATTCTTGCACTACAAGCAACAGAAGAGAAAAAGTTCCACCAGCTCAACGAATTGGAGGAATTTCACATACAGCCTTTTGAGGATGCCAAATTGTACAAGGAAAAGGCAAGGAAAAGACATGATGAGAAGATAGTGCGCATACAACTGGAACCAGGGCAGAAGGTACTGTTAAACAAATCAAGGGGGAAATTCTTCCCATGGAAGCCAAAATCACGGTGGTCAGGTCCATTTGTGATCACCAAGGTTTTACTAGACAGAGCCGTTGAGATACATGATCCTGACTCCAACAAAACTTTCAAGGTTAAAAACAAGTGTGTTAAGCACTACTGGGGAGAATCATTTGAGCGACAAAAAGAAAGTGTCACACTTTCAGATCTAGCCTAACATTCGAGAAGTCACGTCTAGCTGACGACTTTAAACTTAGCGCTCGCAGGGAGGCAACCCATGCAATTTTTGTATATATTGTGATCTGGTGTGTTTAATTTTTGCAAGTTTAGTCATTTCACGATGGAAGAAGCTCTCGCAAATCTTCACAAGCAATTTCCTTCTCTCCCTAAAAAATCTCTGATGAAAGTCTACAAAGCTCGCTTGGAACGGATGAGACTACTGATGATCAAAGGTATTCGTTGGGTAATTGAAGCACGAGTCTGATTGGCAGGTGAGTCTTCTGACTCTTTTATTTCACATCTGCCTGGTTTTGGAAGAAGCACATATGCAAAGAAACGTAGAGCTAAACAAATGGGTGTTTGTTATAAATGGGCACGCTGGAATTGCAATACTCGTTGCCGTTCTTTAGGAATGGTGTCTGATAATCGCGAAGACAAAATTAAATTCATTAGGGATGGCTTGAGTAAGGAGTCTTTAGATGATATATCCTTAACTCTTGAGACGCATCCCAGTGGATATGTTCACATAGCCATTCGCAAATTACATACACAATTCCAAAAAGAAAGACAATAATTAAGTCTTGGGAATCGGACTCAAAAAGACCATGTTTGCCAGTTTATAAGAAAATTGGATGGGAAGCTTGTCCCTGACGCATAGACGTCAATCAAGCCGTTACTTTTCTTGTAAATATTATATCTCTTTGTCTTTTCTTAATAATTGTGATTTGTTTTGTTGTTTTCTTTTATTTTCTTCGACATGATCCAGACCTTTTTGACTATCACGATATTATTTCGCTACTAATCGTCCTCTGGAAGATACTTGTGCTATTTTTACTCACCCTTTTCAGGTACTATAAATTCAGCCCGTCATTGCACTTTTGAAGGCATCCAGAGTTGAGAAAGAAATACATATAAAAAATGGAAGCCACTTCAAGAAGACGAGTTGAAAACATCTGTGTGTTTTACGGTAGCAGTGTTGGTGTTAAGCCACAATACGTAGAAGCAGCACAAGAATTGGGTCGAGTCTTAGCTGTAAGAAATATGCACTTAATATATGGCGGAGGCAATCTTGGACTTATGGGGATCGTTTCAAAAGCTGTACAGGAAGGAGGCAGTCACGTTTTGTGAATCATCCCAAAACCCTTGGTAGAAGCAAATCTTATTGAACCATCAAACGGAGAGGAACTGATCGTGCCATGTATGTCTGAACGTTTGGTAGAAATGATTAACTGTGCTGATGCTTTTATTGCTTTGCTAGGTGGCTTGGGTACATTAGAGGAAATTTTTATTGTGCTATCTTGGGCGAACCTGAACATACACCAGAAACCAATTGGGCTGTACAACGTTGATGGATTTTATGATTTTCTTTGTGTGTTTCTTGATGATGCCCGGAGAAATGGGTTCGTGTCAAAACCTTTGAAAGAACTCCTCTTTACTGCCAGAACTGCTCCGGATCTAATAGACCAACTCATAGCCTATGAACCATGAGTTGACCCTATTCTTTCAAAGATAAATTGGTCTGAGGACGATCGTGGTAAGAGGCGTAGGATTAATCTGGATCTTAACCTTTAATTTCTTGTAGAATTTCAGCTAACCAGGTATTATTTTCTAAACTCTTCTTCTACTTTTTAAGACATTGGGGACAATGTCTCATTTAGGTTTGGGGGAGGGAATTAGTTGATCAGTACCTTATTTTTAGTCCAAAATATTTCGAAAAATACAAAAAAATTGAAAAATTTTCAAAAATTACAAAAATATTTTGCGTTTTTGTGTTTTAATTTTGACTAAAAGGGTGAAATTTGTAAGAGATAGATGAGTAAGGAGTTTCCACTACTGAGACGTATCTCAAGCATATTTTCGAAATAAGTTAATTTTTGTTTATTTCCTATTGAATTATTTAATTTGTGAATTCTCCATAAAACAGACTAAAATGGATCTTCATATGCTCAGTTGACATGTATTATCAACATATATAGTAACATACAGACATGAGCTAAAATTGAAAAGTTTGTAATATTCAGTGCTTTAGTTTAATTAGAGGAAGCATCTCAAAAAGCAATGGAGTAAAAAAAAAAAAAAAAACGTCTGAGATCCAAGTTATTAAGTCTGTACGGGTGTTTTAACACCTAGTGCCCTAAAACCAACTGGTTTGGGAGTCACTGGCCCAAAGCTCGTTACATGGATCAAAGATGCTGCAAAAATACATATATCTGAAGTCTGAGTAATTAAGTTCGTAGGGGTGTCTTAACACCTGGTGCCCTAAAGCCAACTGGTTTGGGAGCCACCGACCCAACACTCGCTACATAGATGGAAGACATTGTATATAAATAAAAAATAGAGAAAAATAAAAGAAAAAATCAGAAAAATCAGAAAAATTATTCCATTACTACAAAAAGGTGTGAAATCTGATAGAACTTTAGGACAAAAATATTACTCTCTTATCAACTGCACTTATGACTGTTGTGGGAAAAAATGAGTTGATTAATATTTTATCGATTGTGTCTATGGAGAATGGTAAAAATAATCGGAGAATTTACTTATTCGGTAATTTAGAATGAAACAAAACAACTATTGATTTGGAGTAGAATTTTCACCTGAATAGTCACTAACTTCTTTATTCTCTTTTCTCTTGTCTTTTTGCTTTTGTGTGCATTAGTTTCACTACCTTTTTACTTTTGTAAAACATTTGTGGGTATCGTTGCTGTAAGCCCTCACGAGACTATAACTCGACCACTAGGGACACCTAGGGGTTTAAAGGCTTGTTGCATATGCTAAATGCAACCGTGATCCCTACGAAAGTGGCTTAGTTTAATTTTAATTGTTTCTTGTATTTTATTTTGTTGTTTTGCTCGAGGACTAGCAACTTTATTCCCTGATCTGAGCTGACTGTGGGCTTTGTTCCTGATTTGCACTGAATGTGGGCTTTATTCCCTTATCTGAGCTGACTGTGGGCTTTGTTCCCGAACTGTACTGAATGTGGGCTTTATCCCCGATCTGAGCTGACTGTGGGCTTTGTTCCCGAATTGTACTGAATGTGGGCTTTATCCCCGATCTGAGCTGACTGTGGGCTTTGTTCCCGAATTGTACTGAATGTGGGCTTTATTCCATGATCTGAGCAGACTGTGGGCTTTGTTCCCGAACTGATGTGGGCCTCGCCCCAAAACTGATACTGATGTGGGGCCTCGCCCCTCAAACTGGTACTGATGTGGGCCTCGCCCCCAAACTGGTACTGAAACTGATGTGGGCCTCGCCCCTAGAGTGTCATACCCGGCAAGACTGATGTTGATGCTAATGTGGGCCTCGCCCCCAGAGTGCCATACCCAAAACTCAAACTCAAATGGGCCTCAACCCTGGGATTATTACCCAAATCCGATACTATGCTTTTTACCGTTTCTGATTAGCTTGTTCTTTGCCGCTTTCTTTTTTCTTCTTCAAAACCTGTGAACACAAAACAAAACAAACACAAAAAGATGCAAAATGTGTTACGTATATGCATGCATGAATGTTCTATCCTGTCGGGTTAGGTCTTCTGCCAATTCTCTTGGTGACTGCTCAGTCTTCTTTTCCTCAGGCAAGCCACTGCTTCAATCTGTCTACGCTGATCGGCTTGGTGAACTAATTCCCTTCCAAGTCTGATATTTTCACTGCCCCCATTCCCAATTTCTGAATGGCTATCTTATCATTTCTACTTGCTTATTCCGAGGATTCCCCATGTTCTAAACATCTCTGAATTTCATAGTACCAAGGTTGAATGCTTTTCTCAAATATACTCATATTTCAGAAGAGATTCAGCGAAATGAACGTCTTTATTATCATTTAAGAAAATGGTTCGAACATGTAGACTAAATCAATGTCTATATTAAAAATGCAGGATCAAATAAACTAGGAGGAATAACTTCATCATTCGCAACATTGCCTTCTTCCTTGACCTATGGTTCTTTACTACTGTTATCATTTATCTCAATGCAAGAAGCCTGGTGGTTGAGAGTTTGGAGGACAAAGGCTTCGGGTAGGCCAGAGTTGATCATATAAGTGGAATGAAGTCGTAATTAGGCAAGGGATTTCTGTATGTGTTAGGTTGTTCTTTTTCTGGATTGGGTATTTTATGGGAGTCAATGAGGTTTTGGACCTCATGCCTAAGGCGGGTGACCGGCGTAAACACACACGTATAACGCAAGCGCACGTATCGTTCAAGTAGTATAAAAATATCGATCCCACGAGGACTTAATATCTAATCTATTAATTTTATGAAGTCAAATGATTACTAGTATCTAACAGGTTGTTTGATTGATTTGAAATGGTGACGATTCTAAATTTAAAAACAAGTAAATAAAATTGTTCGAAAGTAGGTTTTAAGAAAATTCAATATTAAAAACTATCTAGGGTTGTGATTTCTTCCAATATCATTTTAAAGATGAAGTGGTTATTTTATGTTTGTGTAATAAATCGATTTACTAACTTGGAACACTAAATTATGCAAAAGCCTATGTCGATGGTCAGACGCAAATACCCAGTTTAACCCAATTGAACCATATGTCTATGTCAACCAAATTATCTGGATTCATTAAGTTTAAGTTCCAATTATGGCTACCCCCGCCCGACAGGTATATGTAGGGGTGGGCAAAAAAACCGACCGAACCGAACCAAACCGCAAACCGAACCAAACCGGACCGAATTTACAGTTTTTTTTCTAACGGTTCGGTTTGCGGTTCGGATTGGCCCACCCCAAACGGTTTACGGTTCGGTTCAGGAGCTAATCCGAACCGCACCTGTTAAACCGAACCGAACCGTTATAATTAAAAAATTATATATTTTTATAAAAAAAAATGTATTTTTCTTTAATTTTATTCTATGTTTCTTTTTATTAGTATGTAAATACTTTTATTCTTAAATTTTTTGTTAATATATTTATTTGTTAATACTTTTATTCTTCAATTTATTTGTTATACTTTATTCTTAAATTTTTTATTTTGTGGTAGCATCATTATTCTTGAAAGTAAGATGTTGGATTTGTCTCTTAATTAGAATGATGGTAGCATCATTATTCAATGTAATTTTTAAAAAATACAAGAATTAATTGTGCCTCATTTTTCAATTCTTTATGAAGTGTATGTGTTTCCTGGAGCCACAGCTTACACACTAGCACTTCATACTATTTGTTGGATAGACTAGTTTTTTTTCACTTAAGTTGATGGAAATTTATTTTAAATATAATAATCCGTAAACCGAACCGAACCAATCCGTAAATCGCTGGTTTAAAAAATTTTCAATCTGAACCAAACCGTTATTTAATGGTTTGATTTGAGAGGTAAAAAATCCGAACCGTAAAATATGGTTTGGTTCGGTTTTTAGCAAAAACCGAACCAAACCGAACCGCGCCCACCCCTAGGTATATGTCTATCCTGTAAGGAAATCTATTAAAGGGTTATCTATCCTCAAGGAAGATCGTGGGCTATTAAGTCTAAGGTTGAAACCTAAAATCCCTATGTCTAGTTCATTTTAGATTTACCACATCAATCTTATTGGTGATCAGACAACAAGAAGCATTAAGCTTAAGACTTAATAAGTAAACCTTTAAATTACCCAAACTATAATTTTACCCTTTATAAACGGTGATATTGGATTTCATAACAACCCCAGATAATTGGCTTAGTTACGACACATATTTACGGGTAGTAAAAAAAACTTAAATAAAATAAAAGACATAAAGTAAAATACTGAAAATTAAATTCTGAAAAGTAAATGCTGAAAAGTAAATGCTGAAATTAAATACTGAAAATTAAATGCTGAAAAGTAAATGCTGAAAAGTAAATTGCTGAAAAGTAAATTGCTGAAAAGTAAATAAAGTAAAATTACAATAAAAGAAAATGCTGAGGTAAAAGGATCCACTTTTATTACTTCTATTTTAGATATCTCCCTTAATATAATATATTAACTTTGCATGATAATTACCAACCAGCCATATAGGCGGTATCCAGATTAAGTCAAATTAATAATTAATTACCAACCGACCAATCAGGTGGTATCCAGTTTAGTCAGGTTAAAACCAATTTAAATAATTACCAAACGACCAATATGGCGGTATCCTCGTTAAGTCAGGTTTTAAATAGTTTATATATTATAATTAAGGGAGATTAATCTAAATATTAGTAATAAAAGTTTTACCTTTTACCCCAGCAAAGGGGAGTTACCTCCTTATTACTGAAAAGTAAAAACTGAAAATTAAATAAAGAAAAGTACTCTGCGTAAAAGTAAAGTAAATTGCGGAAAGTAAAAACTGAAAAGTAAAGAAAAGAAAGTGCGAAAATGAAAATTAATTACGGAAAGCTGTAAATAAACAAACAAGATACAATCTTCTTAGTATTCTTAAGGAATTCCTTAGAAGAAAGTATGAATTTTACAAATGAAATGGCTTGGTATTTATAGGCAAAATTTTGCCTCCATCAAATCATCCACCAAATCAATTATTAATTGCTCCACTAATTGCTCCACCAAATCCATTATTAATTGCTCCACTAATCTCTTATCATG
>SKCR01006328.1:0-25210 GCA_019454045.1 Zanthoxylum bungeanum
CTTGGTAATCTAATTACAAATGATAAAAGAGCAATTTCTTTTGTCACATAGTTAATTTGTACAAAAACACCATGATCTGTACAAATAGTGATGCTATGGGTCATAATTGTCCAACAATCTCCCACTTGGCCTATAGCCAATCACTCAAGTGTTCTACACCCGAACTATGTACGGTTCGCTCAAACTTCTGCTGAGGAAATGCTTTCGTCAGCGGATTTGCTATGTTATCATCTGATGCTATTTATTCGATCATCACATCGCACGATGTATGATCCGAACGAATCAGATGAATAATTGAAGTATATATCTGGATCGTTGATGAGACCATTATTCTTTAGCTTGTGCTGTAGCCTAGCTCAGCTGCTAACAGAACTACTCCTAATCTGATTAGGATTATTATCGACCCAAAAGGCTTCTATTGCTGCCTCAGCTGCAGCAATACCCGCTTTTGTTGTTTATTCGGCAACAGTATCTTGCTTGGAAGATTTCCAGCTCACTGTTTCGTTATTCAAACTATATAGTACCTTTCTACGACTTAAAGTCGTCTTTATCGGTTAGGAAACTTGCAGCAGTGAACCTAGTCACTTCAAGATCTCATTCTCCATAGTATAAGAAAGCATCCTTAGTTCATCTAAGATACTAAAAGATGTTCTTAACATCAATCCAGTGAATATCACTTGGATTGGCCTGATTGTGACTCCATATGCTCAAAGCATATGAGACACCAGGTCACGTACATTTATTTCAATGTATGAGTTCTCGGAGAGTGCTAACAACCTTTAGATTTATCCTAGTAGATCCTTATTCCTAGAATAAAGGTTGTTTCTCCCAAGAATTCTACGGAGAATTTTCATGAAAGCCAAGCTTTCACCGATTGTTTTATGGGAATGTCATTTCCAAGAAATGATATGTCATCATTTCATAGGACAGTCACTGTCAGTGCGCTCCCACTAACCTCCTTATATACACACAGAATCATTTTCGTTTTGAATTAAATCATATCCATTATGATTACATCAAAATGATAATTTCAAGAACGCAATGCTTGCTTCAATCCATAATGGATCGAATAACTTGCAAACCTTGTTTGCTTGTTTTGGTACGACAAACCGTCAGGATGTTGTAAACATCCTCCAAAAGGTTTCCGTTTAAGGAAAGCGATTTTGACGTTCAGCTGCCATATTTCATAAATGAAATATGCAACATCAGCAAGCATTATCCAAATGGATTTAACCATGGCAAAGTAAAAGGTTTCGTCGTAATCGACACAATGTTGATAACGATACCTTTTCGCTACAAGCCTAGCTTAGTACGTTGGTATGTTGCCATCCATGTATGTCTTCCTTGAAGACTTATATAGTACCAATGGGCACAATGCCTTGCGGTACATCAACTAGTGTCTAAACATAGTTGGTATACATGAGATCCATTTCGGACATCATGGCACTTTGCCATAATAGGGAGTCGATACCTTGTATCACCTCCTCATACGTAGTCAGTTCATATTCCTCAAAAAGATTGACATCTTTACGAGGTGAGATCAGAAACCCATACCTCCCAGGTTGTTTTCTGACTCTCTCCGACTTACGTTGTTCTTGTGTATTCGAAGATTGTGGTATAGTTTCATCCTTGATGAACTATTTGTGTTCCATTAATGAATCGGTGCCTGGAATAGTATTACTCTGATTTTCATCGAGTTTTACTTTCCTCTCACTTACCACTGCATATAGGTATTCCTCTTAGGAAAACCGCATGGCGAGCAACAATTACATTGTTCTCGTGTGAGTTGTATAAGTACTATACTTTGGTTACACTAGGATAACCTACAATTAGGCACTTATCCGATTTGGGTTCTAGTTTGGTATCATCCAAACATATGCCTAGCATTCCAAAATCTTCAGGAATGAGAAACCTGGTTTCTTTCCTGTTCATATCTAATATGAAGTCTGTCAAACAGATTTTTATAGACCTTATTCAAAATAAGTTTTGCACTGTTTAATGCGTATCCCTTGAAGGAAAATGGTAGCTCAGAGCGACTCATGATTAACCTTATCATGTCCAACAAATTTGGTTTCTCTATTCTGACACACCGTCAAATTGACGTGTTTCGGGAGGAGTCCTCATTGAAAGAATTATACTCTTTCAAGTAATTGAGAAACTTATAGCTTAAGTATTTTCCACCACGTTTAACCGTGACAGTTTAATACTTTAGCCGATCTGTTTGTCTACTTCGTGTCGAAACTCTTTGAATTCATCAAAAGTTTTCGATCCGTGTTTCATAAGAAACACATAACCATAACGCGATGCCACATCCGTAAAGGTTTTGAGTATTCATATCCACCTCTAGCCTAGCTAGACATGGGCCCACTTACGTCACTATGAACGAGGGCTAACAGATCGGTGACATTTGCACTTTTACCAAGTAAAAAGTATTTCAGGCACTTTGCCTAATAAACTAGATTCATAGACATTATTTGAATAGAATCAAATATGTCCTAGTATCCACTCTTCAAAAGTGTGGATATACGAGTCTTGTTTAATGTGTCTCAGACAACAATGCCACTTTTAAGTTTCAACTGATTAATTCATTTTGTGCTATTTGTTTGTCATGTTATACGTTTGAGATTCATTTATATTCAAAATATAAATACTGTTATTCACATCTAATGTGTTTATCTCAATATCATCTTTATAAAATAAAACACTTTAGTGTTCTATAATATAAAGGTATACCCGCAACGGGGGTTAAACCCTGATATAGAGATAATATTTCTAGTCAAACTAGTTACATTCTAACAGTTTCCTAATTTAAGTACATACCCAGAGGGCAGTTCCTAAACTTAAGGTATCTACGGTTAAAACAACGATTGTCGTCCCATTTCCGACTCGTAGATAATCTCAACTGAAGTCAGTGTCATGTTAATCAGCAGATACTGCACACCAGTACATATTTATGTACCACACTCAGTATCTAAAATCCAATTTTAATACTAGTAGTGAATATGTTGATGAGAAACATATTTGAAGTCGGAGCCTTACCCGTCTTCAATTCCTTCATGTCTGCCTTGTCCATACGGCAGTCACGCTTCTAATGACCCCGTTTGCCACAGTTTAGGCAGACATTTTGGGATATGTCATATGTCTTCCCAGAAGATTATAATGACTTTGCCTTTGCCCCTTTTCCACACCCCATAAGCCTTTGGCCAAGCCTTGGTCTTCTGGGATGTCGAAGTAAGATGCGCCTTGCGCTTCTTGCCCTATTACAAACTCTGGCTTTGTCTCCTTGAGTATAGCCATTAACTCTCCAAGAGTTTTCTATTGCAATTTATACTTCTAAGATCTAAGATAGATCTATGAAGATCCTTCAATTTCAATATCATACTATAAGGATCTAATCCTTAGTTCTGACTAAGAAGTTAAGGAGTCTTTGCGGCAAGCATAACGGATTAAGCACTAAAGTTATCATCACATGAATATTCCAAATATCATGTTCTACTATTTTCTCAACTCCGGGCTTAGGCTCGAGACGTCACTATATCAAATAAAGTAACTTCTCGGTCCCCAGGACTATCCTGAGATTTTATTCCCAATTTGAAAATTAAAGTCGTTTAAAGACATTTTCCTCCCAGGATTATGTTTTAAACACTAATCTTTCATTTATCTTGATTCCAATAGTCCAACTATCGAATCAATGATTTAGGTACTATTGATTATAATGATTACTATAGTCTAACTATATAATCAACTATAATTTAATAGGTTAAATTCAATTTATTGATTACTATAATCCAATTATAAAATCAACTATTAATTGAAGTAGTTTGAATACAGTCCAACTGTTTAATTTAAAAAACATTAAATATTAGTCCAACTAATATATTAATTTATATTGACGAAAAATTTGAAATGAGCGCGTATCGGCAAGTAACTAAACGAATATTGCAAATTTAATACTTGCCTCCCACTATTTTTCGGCGAGCCTCTAACCCTCTGTGGAGTACTCGGGAAACCTTGTTTCCTAGTGGGCTAGGATCCCATTAAATAACACACAATCTTGACTTTGGCCAACAAATTGTATGATATTTAACTAGGTAGATCTCTAAGATGAATTGGATCCCATCCAATTCCTAGATCCAGTAGGTGGACATCCAAGTCCGAAACATATATCTTAAATATGCCAATATATCCAATATATTACTTAACCTTTTTTCCTCTGAATCAATTAAGCCTTGGCTTTGGCACAACAAACTTAATGATCCCAGTTAAGTGGAACCCATTGACCATGGAAAGCTTCGTAATCGATGTCGATGGACAAGAAGTGATCTTGACTTTGGCCAACAAATCACAACTTGGACAAGACACCGATATGGAACAAAGCTTTCATGATTCAAACACATCCGCGACAGACAAAGGTCTTGACTTTGGCCAACAAACCAGTGTCAATCTTGGACCTTGAGTAAGAATCACTCAATGGAAGGAAAAACGCTTAATATGTTTGAGGGTTTTTCGCGTAAATTGGAAACCAATTTATTATATTTGTTAAGGTCTCATCATCATACACCCTTAAACATGCATTCTAAAATCATAATAAGGCGCGTAAATAAAATAATAATGATATGCGGATGGATACTTAAAACACTTTGTTCCTAGAACAAATCTTTCATTTTTCTCTCTCCCGCTAGCACAAGTATTACTTCTACCCAATTACATAAGACTTCTAAAGAAACCTCATTTACATTGAGGGGAATAGGTGAGAAGAGAAATACAAAGAGTCAAGAGGTAATAGGCTGGACACGCAGGTACAATTTAATAAATTCTAAATTTATTACAATAATTTCCAAAATTGCCCTCACTCATCTAATATCCATTCGATATACATTATCCATACATCGCATCCATGTATTCACACAAAGCATGTTATCAATCAATCTAATCCAATTAATTAATCTGAAATTAATGACCTCCAATGTTCAAACAACGATTTGATTTTGCGCGAGTCCAACTCGTTTTAAGAATAAGTACTCAAAGTACGAATTCTCGAATTATATTAAACTACAACATTAAATCCAATTTAATTTGTATTTAATACTAATTCTATATTTAATTCCAAATTAAATAATTACACTTTATTAATGTGCCTTTAGCGACTTAGATTTTAAATCTAATCTTTTCGGGTCTCAAAGCCCAATTAATATCCAATGTCAATTTAATTAAAGTCCAATGAGCTTTCAATTAATTTCTTAAGGCATGGACTTTTGGTCAATATGGGTCAAACCCAAATACCAAAGCCCAATTAAGGAATCACCCTTATTTGCCAAGAAACCAATTTAAGTCCATTAGGCCCAATTAAAATTAAAGGTCCATTTAATTATATTTGGACTTTATGGATATGGTTTTGGGCCCAATTGGATCCAACCAATTAGCCTAAACCAAACTTGGCCCAACCAAGCTCATTAAGCCCAAATACAACTTTAAAAGCCCAATTCCAAATTTGGCCCAATTAATTAAATTACAAAATTTCAAATTTCACAATTAAATTAATCTAAGTGTATAGCCATAATTAATTACTCAAATTAATATTTCCAAAACACTAATTTACACAATTAATTATGCTTATTATCATGAACACATGTCCAACATTATTGAATCAAAAATCAATCATTTTCCATGCTAATTACTCACGGCAATTTGGGATTTAATGTCCAATTCCAAATTCAATCCAATTAAATCTTAAATAACATTCCCAAGTCTTTCAAACTCATCCAATGATTCAAAAAACAAAAATCACCATGATATTAGGGCACACTAGATTCGGCCAAGCCAAACATTTGGGGGAAAATTCATCCAATTCAATTTTCATCAAATTGATCATGCATAACACATGTTATCATCATTCAAGCATATTCAAACAATTAATTTCATCCAAACATGCTCAAATCAATTTTACCCAATTTTACCCTAATTCCAATTTCATGCTTAAACAAGGCTCAAGATACCATTGTTGGGTTTCTACTATAGTCCCAAGATCATTCAAGCATTATGGATATGTGAAGACAATAAAGAAGTATGGCGGAATCATATTTACAATGATCGGCTTTTGCGATGAGACGAACAACAAAAGTCTTTGCTCCTTCATTGAAGCATTCGGCCATGGCCTCCATGGTTGTCCTATTTGTGTTCTTCAAGCTCCAAGCTTTGTTTGAGATTCCATGCTCAAGGGTTTGTTTCCCTATCACCTTTGTAAGACTCCAAATGTGTGCTAGCACTTAGGAAATTTTGCCACAAAATTTCTATTTCCCTTTGATGAGTTTCGGCCAAGCCAAAACCTTTGAGAGAGAGAGAATTTCGGTCAAGAAGGAAGAATAAGAGAGAGAGAGAGAGAGAGAGAGAAGAGAGAGGAAGTTTTAAAATTGTATATGGTATTTGATTTTCAAAAAACAAAATAACCATTTACCAAATCTCATTTTCCAAGAAAATGGTATAAGACTTTAAAAGCCTTTCAACTATACCCATCACTCATTAATAGTGATTGGTTGTCAATCACTCAAAGAAACAACACATCCATCACTTGAATGACAAGTGATGTGACGCGTGATGTGACTTGTGGGCCGCACTTGAATTCGAAATGCGAGTGGGCCCGCAAACACTCCCGGGCTCGGGTTCGCTAATTTCGAATTAACAAATTTTCCGTTGCGACGTAATTAAATCAAATTTAATTAAATAATTATGCCTAGCAAAATTACTATTCATGTCGCTAGCGAATTAATTCTAAATTAACTCGTTCGCCCGAATTAAAATCTCATTTTAATTTCGCGTCGAAATCTAATTTCGTATAATATATCGAATACATTATTTTATCGATTAATTCCAAATTAATCGTTCTCTCTCTTTAAATAATATTTTATCCCAGATAAAATATCTCCGTAATTAATCCCAGATTAATTTTCTCTCTGTTATAATTAATCCCAGATTAATAAAGTGTGAGTCATACGTCATCGGTGAATCTTCGGGAAGCGACCCATGAGATCCCCGGATATGTTGGCAGTAAATCCGGTCGTCCGACTATCCGAACACGTACGTACCTAGTACTACGTTTTTACCAATTTACAAGACATGGTTGGCTTCTAGTGCCTACCCAATTCTCCAGAAATATTCTTAAAGGAATATGTGATCTTTATCAGGTGTAGTAAACGTGATATTGTATATTTCGATCCAACATCGGATGTCACATGCAAGGCTTGGGGCTGGAATTGTGTCTGCCTCGTACGAAGTATATGTCGGATCTCTGGTAACTAGTCTCTATAATCGGATAAACATGACCTAGTCATAATATCCCGATAGCTGCAGCATAAAAGAGCATCAGTTTCGTATCCTACGTGATCATCATCTCCACTATGACTGGAGTGATACTTCCATCTTGACATCACACCCAATACACTACGATTCTCAATATACCCAGAAGAGGCGTACACATAACCTGTTAAAGCCCTGGACGACCAAAACCAAAGTATATTGATTCCGCAAGTATTAGCGGTGCAAGTCTCAGGTTAAGACCAAACACACCTACCCAGATTCGGACTTCCATAGACACATAGTTATACTACCAATGAAATTCCGAGGGGTCTATCCAGAGCGAAGCTGTTTCCGTACCATCGGTAAACACAACCTCCTATTACACTTGCATGAGTATCCAATACCCCAATATATGAGAACTATGTCGTTATGCTCCCACAACGGGCACAAGTGTAATACTAGTCTTTTACGCATTATCGTTGTCCAATCTCGATAATACTCCAACTAGGGATATTTAATAATTAAACATTCGTGGATTGATACTGTCTCATATCATCTCAATCTGGAACTAATCATAAGGACCTTTTATCATTTATATATCTTGGTAATCTAATTACAAATGATAAAAGAGCAATTTCCTTTGTCACATAGTTAATTTGTACAACAACACCATGATCTGTACAAATAGTGATGCTATGGGTCATAATTTTCCAACAGTTTACTTCTCATATGTTTTCTTTGCTAACTAAGTAAGGCTGTTATTGAAGGGAAGTAGGTTATGTTTGCATGTTCTCTTGCATGTGTTGTTTCTCCGGGTATTTTTATCATTTGTCATTTCGTGACAAAAAGGGAGAGAGTAGTTTGAGTTTTTTTTTTAGTTTGGGAGTAGTAATATATCCTTGTTTTTTATATATCCGTCCTATGGGAGTAGGATTAAGGGGGAGTAGGATATCTACTATCTATTTGTACATGCATGAGTTTTTATCGTTGTTTTATCTGTTCTTTATAATCCATGTGTTTTTCACGGTATATTGTTGTTTGTGGATGTTTCAGGTAAGTATATTTGGTAGCTATGGTTACATTGATTTCAAGACTACTTGGTTAGGTATTAGATTGAGTCTTATTGTAATAAGTCATTGTCTTGATAGTTGGCAGTTGGTCTTTTTTTTTGGGTCTTTTACCGTAATCTCTGTATTAGGTAGTGTTTTGTCACAGAATGCCAAATTGGAAGATTGTTAGTTCCATTTTTATTGGCAATGTCCGTAACAAAATAAGTTCAATTGAGTTGTAATAAGTCCTGAAGAACTTGGAGCAATTGGACTGGTATTTGACAAAGTTGTGCATGAAGATTAGACATGTGTTAGTGCTGCGTTCGTTGAAGCGTTTGAACGTATGGCTTTAGTGTCATGTTCGTTGTTGGGTTCGAACGAAATATTCCAGAGAACAAACATTTAAGGTGCGTTCGAGTAAGCATTCGAATAAAATATTCCAGAGAGCAAACGTTCATGGTGTGGTCGAGTAAGCGTTCGAACAAATATTTCCAGAGAGCACGCGTTCGACACGTGTTAGAGTGGCGTTCGAACGCCTGTGCGTATTTGAGTTATTTTGGACGTGTTTTCAAGCATTTTTTGTTGTTAGAAACCCTAGATTTTGCCCTACCTATATAAACAAGCATTAAGCTACATCACAAGTGTTGAAAACATATTATCTTGAGCCTAAACACCTTCCTAGCTTTTCAACCTTAGTGATTTCACCTTGAAGACTTTTTGATTCTTTTGTATTTTCTATTTTGGTGAAATCGATCTTTATTAAACCGTCAACACAACAAACTCAATTTCTTAGACCTTCAGAGTTCTCAAGGAGGAAGAATGGTAGTCGGAGTTCCGGCGTTCAGAGTTGTAGAGTTGATTTTCTTAGAGACTTCAGATATTTTGAAGAAAACCGTGGGGTATGGGCTCGAGGAGTTCTTCGAGTTCTTGCAGTCTATAGGTACTAGAGTCGGTGGAGTTGCCACCATAGGTCTTTTACCATCACTGTAGGTTTTTCTCTTTATAGTGGATTTGGGCTGGCAGTTGAGATACCCGAAGTGTTATTTTACTCGCACGAGTTTTCCACATCGTCACCAAAATATTTGTATTAATTTTGTGGTTGATATTTATTTTCTGCATTGTTATTTATTGCTTGAACATTCTGCTTTGATCTATAATTGTGTAGACTTAAGTTGATTGATTGTTAATTTGATTAATCCATAGACACATTAATTAAGTTTTGTCTTAATTAATTGTGATAAATTTCGCATTGGGTCAGAACTTTAGATAATTACGAACTTTTACATTTTCAGGTTTTTCTTGTTTTTTTCCAAGTTATATGTTCATGTTTTATAATAAGACTTTTGATTGTATGAAATTTGTTTAATAACACCTATAAAACAACAAGGCAGAATGTCTTAATCGTTTCGGATGACACGAAATCAGTTATTTCGGTTAATCTTTGTCTTTGAATTTCGTTTTATTTCGGGGGCGTTGCCTCTGAGCCCCCAAGGATAGGGCAATAACCGAACCAACATACCATATTATCTAACATCTTAAATTGATAAATTAACAATCTTTTGTTATATATATATATATATAAAAGTTGAGGTGCTTGAACCTATTTGATTCTGTGCTGGAAAGTCTTTCTTCATTGAGGTTAGGAAGGTGTTCTTTCTTCAATTGCCATCCATGGCTTTCGATGGCAATACGAAAGACATGGCTTGCAAATTTTATTTTATTTTTTATTTTTATATTTTATAATGGGTGATTGGGTGTCAAGTGTTTCAAGTTTATCTCAAGTTAGCTCAAAGTGTCGCAGGGGCTCTTATACTATTTTTACCCCAAGTTTGAGAGAGAAAAAATAAGTTTATGGTAATTTCGACACCCGTAGTAACTGTCACAAAAAATCGATGCAAGGTTGTGACAATAAATTTACTACATCTGTGACCGATTTCAGTAAATATTTATGAACCGATCGCAAAGAAAAATGGACAGCAACACCCTTTCATGAAATTTCAACGGTAAGCAAACTTGCTGCCAATGCCATAAAGGAAATGGCAGACAAGTACGAGAATTTTTTTTTTTTTTGGAGAGATCTTTTTCTTTTTTTTTTAAAGAATGAGAAAAACTTATGTGAGATTTGATCTCACATAAAATAAAAAATAAATAAATAAAAAAAACAAAAAAAAAAAACAAAACAGTGATGGGATTCATCTATATTTTTAATAAATTATATAAAATAAATAAATAAATAATAGGTGAGTCTCTTTTACTTTTTGATTTTTTTTAATGGGAAATGCTAATGAGTATCTTAAATGCATTTATTAAGGATCTATTTTATGAAAGTTTTCATGAGAAAAAAGAAAAAATAATTAATATTTTGATAATTTTTTACATTTCTCATAAAGGTGAAGCGAAAACTTTCCAAAAATGGATTTTTAATAAGTGCTCTTATGACACTCGTTATCCTTTTTTAATATATGCTCACAAATTTTTCTCATTAAGATGATTATGACTATTTTTATCCAAAATCATATAAAAATGCTCATTTCTAATAGAAAAAACAAATAATTGATTTGATTAAAAAAATAAATAAATAAACCTCAAGAGTAGACCCCGGCCACGATTCCGATTCCATCCGGTTCTGATTCCGAAACCTATTTCGGTTCGGTTACAATTCCATATAATTAAGAACCGGTCTGATTTTGGTTCAGTTCGGAAACAGAACCAAACTAATATTTTCTTTTTTTTCCCAAAAATATTAATGATCGAACTGAAAACGAACGGATTTTTTTTATTCGATTTGGTTTTAAAGTTCCAAAAAATAGAATCATAGAACTGACCAGGTCTATCCAAAGAATTTTTGCAAGTGATAAAAACCTTCAACTTGAGTTATTTATTTTCTCGGTTGGAATCACATTTCATTTTGTGTATGAAAAGTTGTATAAGATATATTTCAAAGGTTCATGGAAGCTGCTGATTCGATGATACGTAAGAATTTTATCGTAAAAGCCGTAGCTTTAAAGCTTCTGCCCGTTGGATTTTTGTCCCATGGAAAGCGTCAAGTCCAAGGTTTACTCTCAGTTTTGTCAATATATCTCAAAGCCTAGCTCCCCATCTTCTCTGTGCTTTGCTTCTCCATCACATTACTTCTTACGAGTCCTCTGTTTCCATTACAAGTTAAGTTTTGCTCATTGCAAAAGCAAGGTGAAAACCAAACCCCTCCGCAAGTGTTTTATCAAGCTAGCTACTGAAAATTCGCTTTTGATTTCGATTTTAGCTTCTGGGTATTGCTCAATTTCCTTATTTGTTTATGATTTTTGCTGCTTTTCGTATTATCTGTTGAATAATTGAATCCCTTAATTTTCTTTGCTCTATTACTGTGTTTTAGTTTGTGGGTATTATCTATTTGTTGTCCCCAAGGGTATGGTTGGGTGACAAAAGCTTAGTACTTGTGTTGGGTTCAAATCCCCGAACCCAAACTGCATTTATTGTAAGAGTTCACTCGGGGTTTTACCTACATCGCATAAGCCGGATCGGATGGTATTACAACGTTTTCAAAACAAAAAAAAATATTATCTATTTGTTTCAAAAGCATCTGGGTTCAGTCTTCAGGTTATTTTTCTGAGTTTTGTTATGTATTTTGTGATTTATTGGTGGCGTTAAAAGTATTTATTATTTATTTTTAATAAAAGAATTTATTTTGGGCAGGTTGATTATATATTATTGTTGAGATAACATGACTGAGAGCTACAGCAATGCGAGTGTTAGCTCAAGCTCGAGTATGAGTAGTAGTTTTCCAGATATAGAGGATGATCACACCATTGCTAGCATCTTAGCGGCAGGGGAGAATTCCAAAACTGAAGGCCAGCTTGGGAAGAGACTCTCTCACTTGGACTCGATCCCTGTAAGAATCATTTTATATGCCTCTTTCCCGGAATGTCTCTCTTGCTTTGGTGATCTATGATTAATTTTATGTTTCTCTTACTTGCATTATTTAATTAGCTAACTAGTATGTGGAAGAGAGGGACAAGAATAGTAGTCTTTTTTTAATTCAATTAGCATAACTTATGGGTATAATGGCTGTGCAAGTACTCATTTGATTCTTTATATCGGTAGCACACACCACATATCAATGGGGAGATACCTGATGTGAATGACGCATCCTTAGACCATGATCGGCTGTCTGAAAGGTTTGATTTAATCGTGAGCTCTATATGCTATTCTTTTTGCCTTTTTTTCTTAAAGTTTGATAAATCATTGTTGAGCATCCCATATTGATAAATTGCTGCTGGAACATGGAAGAACATTGTTATTACTTTTTTTTTTTTTTGGAATCGTTGGAAATCCCGCCGCCAAACCACTCATTCCGGGCTTAAGCGGAGCAGTTAAAACCCACACGTATACTCTAATGAGTATTTTAAATCGCGGCATCGCTATTCACTAGTGAATGGAGTTTTGTTGAAGATTATCCATTGCTAACTTATGTATGCATATAATGGTGATTTTTCTCTATTTGGTCATAGTGAATTAATGATAGTTGAAGATTATCATTTTCCATTTTATGCAATGGTTTTGTTTGTCATTCAGGTTGACCACATATGGATTAGCTGAATACAAATTGAGGGTGATGGAAATTGCCAGGTTTCCCTTATTACTTTCTTCATTCATAAATCTAGATTTTTATATGCATGACACACTATAATATTTTGCGAGGATGAATTAGCATAGTAATTTTTATACCAATTTATGCTCTCCCCTTTCTTTAGTTAAAATATTTTCATTTATTTGTCTTCTGCAATTTGTTTTTTTTTTGTGGTACAGTTTCGAGCATTAGCAGATCAGTTGTTTCACAATCCAGATTATCACAAGCGTGTAAGAAAGGAAATTATCAAGCAGGTATGGTCGCTAGAACTCCACTGATGAAAACAATTCTTTTTATCTGGCTACTTGAGATTAAAATTAGGGCATTTATAGCTTGTGGAAACAAATAGTTTGGCTTGTTATTGACTCAGTCGTCGATAATATAACAGGTGTGTGTTATGTCTTTGAACCAATAATCTCGAGAAAATTATCCTGGAACACCCTAAACTTACTCCCAACTTATATATCTAGCCCCATCAAAATTATAATGGTTTTGTCTGCTTGTATATACACAAATCATGCATGTATATTCTATGCGGTCATCATTTTTTTAGTGATATAGATTTCTGGCTGTGATGTAATCTCATTACTTAAATTTTCTTTTTCTTAAAAAAAAATTCCCTTACAATGCTCTGTTTTCCTTTTTCAGCTGAAGCATTTAAGAAAACTATATGAAGGCTATGTCCCAATGAATTACAAAAGCTACCTGAGGAAAATGAAAAAGTTAGACATCTGTAGCGATGCCTATTAAAATTCTGCCACAAAAATTAGTTAGCATGTTGTCATGGCTCATGACCCTTGATGTGACTAAATGCTAATTCAATTTTTGTGCAAAACTTTCTATGCCAATAGATTGGGGGAATGGGGAGATCATGTCACTTTACAAGCAGCTGCAGTCTGCAGATCGAGTTAGTTGAAATTTCTAATCCTTACATCTCTGAATTTTCAAATCATTGCTTAATGTATCTTGTTGAGAAAATGGTTTTTCAGCTCCAATTTGAAGAGATTCTGATAAATTTAAGGAGTACAAAATTATACGGACATAACTCATTCAACGGAAAATTACTGTGCCCATCCTTTACTCGATTATGCAGTGCCTTATTGCCTTACTTGAACTGGGATCTTGTTTGACGTTGTGTTTAGATGAACAGAGAGGAGAGGTTAACTGACACCTTGTGTAGGCTATGATTTTCAGGACTTATTATTTTTCAAGTGCATATGCAGTACCAAGAAGTTTGGAATTTTTTAATTTTTTGCCTTTTGGCCTTATGGAACAAAAATAAGATGCCCAATAATTAAATGAAAAAGGCCGGCTGTTGGATCTGGATGCTGGAAGTGATGGGAAATGGAGGCTAAGATTTAGCTGATGAAAAGTGATTAGTAGGAGGCTTTGGCATCATGCGTAGGGTTCTTTTTCTTCGGCACCATAATTCAGAGACGATCACATCTACCATGTCCCCTTAAATGCATTACAAACAGCTAGAAGTAGTAGTAGAACTGTGCATTTCTTCCTCAAAATATCATGCATAGTTGCATACTCACATTTATTTTAGTTAATCATGTACCATGTTTTCTCACTCTTTATTTAATCTTCATTATTTTCTTTGAATTGTTCATTGATTGGTTGTTGACCGGCTCTATCATTTCTTCAGTTTCATGCCAAAATTTGTCTAGTTACCTCATTTCGAGACACTTGCTATATTGAGATTGTTCCAAAAGACAAGAATCCTACCAGAGGTAGATATCATGACAATATCCCATATATAAATCAAGTACTGGTTTGGTTTTTGTCTTTGATTATAGTCTTTATACAGATTTTGTTCTTATTTTACATTTTTAGATCTTATTTTATTTGTTTTTGACTTTTTGTGGGACTAGGTAGATATCATTACAATATCCCATATATAAATCAAGTACTGGTTTGGTTTTTGTCTTTGATTATAGTCTTTATACAGATTTTGTTCTTATTTTATTTGTTTTTGACTTTTTGTGGGACTATGACCTTTTTTTTCGCTTAGAGCTTTGGCTGAGCTTCTGGAGCGAGGTACACTATAATTCAATATATGCAACTGGAGGTAAATTTAGTTAATACTTTTTTTAGTTTGTGTGATTTTATTCACGCCCTTGATATCTTCTTGCTTGTCCTACTATAGCTTCATTTGTTCTTTTGGATGTATTTACAGATGTTCCTGCTCGGAAGCCCAGAAGAAAACATTGGCTCTCTAGATTTACCGCAATTTAATTACGAGGTAAACTAATATATCCTCTATTATTATCATTCTTTACTGTTTAGTACGTCAAAATTCAAAGTTAAGAAAGCTACAATATTCATGCCATTAGCCTGACAAATGGAATAAAATACTGAAAATGATATTGTAATTGCTATATGATATGTTGTTACTTAGCTGAATTTGATATTTCATTATTTATGCTTTAGTTCGTTGTACAATAAGTATTTTCTCGATATTGTTACATAAACAAGTAATGATTATTCTGCTTCTAGGGCATGTTTTTAGAGTTCATTGATGAAAAACTAAACTAGTAATATTTGGTCGTAATTTAAACCAAATGTAGAGAAGTCAATATAAATAAAAGAGGAAAAAGAAAAGGTTGTCGATTTGTTCCATCTCCAATATCTATCGAAAACTAGTGTCTTTTTACCCAGTTTTACCATTAAACAACTGGCATACTTCAAGCTCATGACTGTTTAGCATGAATTGTTTACAAACAGTGGCATTTAATGAAATGGTTAATACTATAGGTCACCCAGTTACAGATTAACTTAATATATTAACCCTCATTGGGCTAATTACAATATTAATTATAACAATTTTGATAAAAGCTTCATTTATGATTTTATTACCGGATGATATCAAGATAGACTATATATCATCCTCAAATTTAATTTAATAGGTTTTCTCTGTGCAATATATGTTTAGAGTTTGCTTACAAGTAGTTTTTATATGTTTTGAGTCTCTGTGCAATTCTTCTTAAATATGAAGACCTTCAGTCATTTCGCTCTGTTTTTATTGTTTTTGCTAGTTCTCATGCAGTAGTTGCCAGCTTCTAATATGAATTTCATCCTATTTGTCATGCTTTATTTTAGGTAATATACTTGCGATCCTCTTAACAAGTGTCCTTAAGCCACAAATTAAGACTTTGGTATCATAAACTGTAAAAAAAAACAATCGATAAATCTGTTAATACCTTTTAATATAATAGAATGTCCTTGAATTTGCATTAACATTTCTTCTTTTTTGTTTACAGAACTTTTTTTATTGATTATAGGTACAGTGGTATCAGAAGAGAATCAAACTTGCGGGGAGCCTATGATCGATCCATATGATAAATTGCTCGAAGCTTGGCATGGTGTGCAAGCCTGGATTGAAAAATATGGTCAGTGTATCAATGGTGCTTGCATTAACAACTAAACTTGTTGCTGCAAAATTCAAATAAAGTGATGTACATGTTTTCTGTTGTCTTTGCCTATGTGTTCAAAAGAATAAAAACTTTTAGTCTTTTTTTGTTTACTTGGGTGTCTCTTGGGATGAATTCTCAGTAATTTGAGCACTGTTTAGTCGAATTGAGTTGCATATGAAATTGCTTCAAGTTAAATGCTTGAAGTCCATTTTATTTATGATTTTCAGACATGTGCGGCTTGAGTTTGTCCTAAATTTTGATGGCCCGGTCTATCGATAAAAAATAAAAAAATTAAAATTATATTATACATTTATTTTTTTTATTTATTTTCTTAAGATTTAATTTTGATTTTCGGAAAGGATTTTATTTTTGGTAATTCACATAAATTCATGTCATCGACATAAATCTTCACTTCGTTATGAATCATACCATGAAATTGTGCAATTATGAATTTGATAATGTTACAAATATTATATTAGCGTAGGTTTTGACATGCGTATCATGGACATCAACTCTAAATTACAATAGTTCCAGATCATTTTTTTCTCCAGAGAAACACTCAAAAGAGCCAAACAATCCGGTACCCATATACAGATTTCATTGAATGCTAATTTCATGTAAACCCTGCAATTAACTAATTTGACACCTGTCATTATGGGTCTTTTATTTGAGTTTTGCCACATCACAATTTGCCTCAAATCATTATCATTACGGGCTTTAAAGTTAGAACAATAATGTAGGCCAGATAGCGAGAATTTACTTCTTTGAGAAAATTGAGACTATTCCGTGTTCATTTTCATGATCTCGTAATTGATAACCTAGTTGCTTGGATTCTGGATATAATTTTATGTAAGGGCTCAATAGTTTAGAAAGATACAAGGAAGCTGTGGCCGAAGCTGAAGCTGAAGCTGAAGGTGAAGGAGGTCTGAGAGGCTTAGAAGGAGACTTGCCAAGCTAAATGATTATGTGGATTAAGGATTGTTAAGCAAGGGTGACAACAATTAGGGAGATTTAAAAAGTAGTTAGAGGGTAAAATGGTCAATCAATGTCAAAATTACTAAAAGCTGTTAAACTGTTAAATGTTTGTTAGGGAGTCTGTTAGGGGAGCAGTTAAGTTTTTTGAGTTATAAAAAGAGTTGTAATCACAGAACTTGGATTAGAGAATTGCAAATTCGAGTGTGTTAGCTTGCTCTCGAATTCAAGCTAACATTTCTGATGCTTTCATTGAGAGCAAAGATTGTTCGGAGCAACGGAAATGGTGATGTTCACTCCCAAATAGTTTGGTTTACAACAACAGGTTGATGAACAAGCACAAAATTTAATGAAACTAGCATGGTTGTGCAAGAGATTCAAGAGTTTCTTCGAAATCTCACTGCTCGATGCAATATGGGAGTTCCTATTAGCAATCGATCTTCAGTTGTTGCCATTAGTGGGCAAGAAACAAGGGCTGTGCCTCTGAGATATAACAACTTTAATCTTCGATGGTCAGGATGTTGCAGGGTGGATGTTGAAGATTGAATATATTTTTTTGGATACATATCCAACACCTGATGAACAGAGGATCAACATGACTGCTTATCATTGGACAACTGAGATCTTGATAGATGCTATAACTGTTAGATTTCGAGATTCTATCTTTGAGAATCATGACAAGTTGGCTCAAACTTCTTCGGTGAAGACTTACATTAGAGAATTTGAGGCCCTCTCTAACAAGGTAAAATGGCTTGACACCTACTTCTTTGTTTTATGTATGGATTAAAGCCTGATATTATAAGAGAAGTAATGGCTTTAAGACCAGTGAATATCATTGACTTAGCTGTGTTACAAGAAGAGAAAATTAAGGGAGTTACATTTTACCTATAAAAGTCACAAGCCTAATGTACCTATTTCCCAATTTGTTCCTACTGTGAATAATTTACCTAAGAATAAATTGCCTAAAGATGCATCTAGTGGATGAACAGTAAAAAATTGACTCCAGTTGAGATGCATATTACCCCT
This sequence comes from Zanthoxylum bungeanum, assembly GCA_019454045.1. Lineage (NCBI taxonomy): Eukaryota > Viridiplantae > Streptophyta > Magnoliopsida > Sapindales > Rutaceae > Zanthoxylum > Zanthoxylum bungeanum. Next base: position 18,387 of record SKCR01006328.1, read on the forward strand.
AAAACCCTTAGACTAAAAGGAACTATGTGTAGAAATTATATTTTTACGTGTATCTCGATGATGAGTCTCTTAAGAGGACACCTCTTGAAAATAAGGATGAACTCCATGAAGGAAATGAACTCTGAGGAACATTTCCAAAAACCAACCAGATATCACCTATATCCGGCCTACCCAAAAAATCCGACCGGATATCCCTTGAAAACCCTTAATTTGGCCCGACAAACACAACTGTCGTTAAATTTGTAAATTATCAGTTACCAAAGTCACGGGATCTAATCATGGTTGGCCATATATAAATTTTAAATTAAATATCTGGCCGGACATGCATTAAAGTGGTCAACGCACTTTCACGATTCCGAGAGCTGAAGTCACATATTGATTAATGGACGGCCAGACATAGAATTCAAATTATACATCCGGCTAGACATGAGTCGGACGTTACATATTGTGATCATGGAGACAAGCGAGAGCGCAGGGAGGGATCATATCTCTCTTCCAACTTTAAACTCCTCTCTGACACTATAAAAGGGGGAGTTCTCCTTTACAAAGGACATTTCAGAGAGGCTGCAACTGATGAACACTAAAAAGTGCACATTTATTAAAAGAAAAATCAATCATTTTACACTTATAGTTTTATTAATCCCCTTAATTTAGCATAATAATTAAATTTATGTTTTATATATTTTTATTTCTTATATAGGTGAAATAATACTTTGTATGCATAATTAGAAAATTGGACATGACTTTGGATTTTAGATGCCAAAAACTTGAAAATGCGTTCTAACAGTGTACAAATTCAAAAATTCTAGCCCTGCGTAATTTTCGTATTTTGGCCATAACTTTTTACTATGATATTGCATTGAAGTGATTCCAGTTCCAGATGAAAGAAGATTCAAAGATCTACAATTTTGCTGCTAACAAGATTCTCTAACTCTGAAGTTTTCAATACCGAAATTGACGAAAGATCCAAAATGTGTCATTTATAATTTAAAAATAAAATTGAACAAATATTTGGTGGAATGTCACATCCACCTTTCGATAGATACCCCTCCACCTTAACAATTGCATTGCACTTGTCAAGAGGTGTTGAACACCTCTTGCTATAAATAGAGGTGCTCAACACCTTATTTCCTCAGATTCATTCACACAATTCTCTCTGTAATTTTGAGAAGAAATCCAGCTCTTGTGTGTTTTATTCAAATTATGAGTAGCTAATTTCTTTTTGCTGGGAAAATGGTGAAACTTTTAATATGAAAATTTAGATTAATCTCACTAATATTATAATATATAAATTATAATCTAATGAGTAAAATTTAATTTAATTTTGGATTAATTATTGACAAACTTTGTTACCGCATATATGACTAGTTTTATTTATTTGGCATAACTGAGTACCTAACTGGACTTGTTATAGACAAAAGTTATCACCGCCTTTATGGCTGATTTTATTTGTTTGGCATAATTAATTCCTGAAATAAATTAATTGGGTAATAATGGCAATTTACATATTATAAAAAATGATATTTCTAAATTTGAAATATTAAAAGTGTATCCCCTAACCCCCAACATTTTATTTTATTATTGCAGTTTAAATTAAAATTTCTAATCAGTTCAAACAATCCAGCCTTTTTATTTTTCACTCAAATTATTATTTTATTTTGCTAAATTTATTTCATGTGGCCCTGGTCTTATCGGGTTATTTTATTACTTCGATACTCTTATACTTTGGAGTAAAGAACCATTTTTTGAGCATGTCAAGTTTTTGGCGCCGTTGCCGGAGAATAAATTTAGTGGATAGAATAATCCTTGTATATTTCTTCTTTTTTTATTTTTATTTTTTTTATTTTTATTTTTTTTATTTTTATTTTTATTTTTACTTTTTTTTGTACTTTTGTATTTTTATATTTTTTCTGCATCTCATTTTCTTTTATCTTTGCATTTGTGTAGATCTAAAATATCATGATTGATCCTAAATGAATCCTAAACCGAGAAATCTCACATACAGTCAGACCATGTTCTTAATTCTTCAAGATTACAGGAGACAAAAAAAATCAATTAAAATGGAGCTTGTATTTTGCCAAAGAATTTCTTGAACCATCTTCATCTAGAGATTCTTCCATAATTTTTTTTGCGAGAACCTAATTCGAGAGATGAGACGGCTGAACGAGAAATTCAATTGAGATCTGAATTGACAAAAATCAGATGATAATTTTAGATATAATCATTACATTTGTATTTTATTTCTTTGTATTTCTTTTGTCAATGATTTTTATTTTATTTTCTTTCTTTCCACGTGTTTATATTTTTTGTAAGTATTGTTTTTACACATTTTTAAATTTTAGCATATAGTTTGCATGTAGGTTGCATGAAACATTGGTCTCGATCATCTAGCGGTGGATTAAATAAAGAGTCTTCATCACCTTCATCGTCTGTCAAAATGGCCGAGAACCAAAATGAAAATCCACCTGCCCGAGTTGAAAACCCAGTTGATCAGGAAGAAAATGAGTCTCAGCATGACGATCTTAATCATCCTAGGATACTCAAACAACTCATGAACCCCACTAGGACGGGATCACCATCTTGTATTGTTTTCCCCCAGATGCAACACGTTTCAATTTTAAGCCAGGTGTCATCCAACTTTTACCCACGTTCCACGGTCTAGAATCGAAAAATCCTTATCAGCACTTAGGGGAATTTGAAGAGGTATGTATACACATGCATATACCAAAATTATAGCATGAATATAATTCGAATAAATTTTTTTCCCTTTTCTTTAAAGGATAAAGCTAAAATTTGGTTGCAGAACCTTATGTCAAGATCCATCCGAACATTGGATGATTTGCAAGAACAGTTTCTGAAAAAAAAAATTTCCCCCTCACAAGAAAAACTCCTTTAAGCTGAGAATCACAACTTTTGCATAAGAGTCAGGGGAAACATTTTACCAATGTTGGGAGAGGTTTAAAGAAATGTTGAATATTTGTCCACATCACGGGTTTGAAATATGGAGGCTGGTTTCCTACTTCTACGAAGGTTTAACACTCCAAGGTAGACAAGTAGTGGAGATGGTGTGTAAGGGTTAATTTAGGGATAAAAATCCCAAAGATGCACTAGGTTACCTAGAACACATAGCAGAGAATGCACAACAATGAGACACATTGGGCACTTATGAGTCGTCTATAAAACCACAATCATCTGGTAGAGGCATGTTTAACCTTAGGGAATACCATGACCTTTCTGCTAAATATGCATCTCTAGCTAAAAAAGTCGAGGCATTAGAAATGAGGAAGAGTGATCATGTTAAGTCTGTTCAAGAAGTCACCTGTCAAATCTGTAATTCAAATAAATATGTCACACAGTTTGCCCAACTTTGCCAGCCCTGCAAAAATGTCTCTATGACCAAGTTAGTTTCATAAACACTTTCAATAGACCAAATCCAACCCATACTCCCAAACCTACAATTCTGGTTGGAGAAACCATCCAAACTTCAATTGGAGGAATGATAACCAAGCACAACCATCGCAACAACCTCCCCGGGTACACCCGAATTTCTGAAATTCTCAGAATTATGCACCATATGTCCCACCACCTAGGAAAACCCTTGAGGATACATTGCATACATTCATTGACAAACAAGAAGTCATCAATAACCAAAATGTGCAAACACTGATTGATCTGAAAGATACTTTTTTTTTCCAAAATCACATATGCATTGACCATTAATGAGAAAGGAAAGTTTCTTGTACAACCACAGCCAAATCCCAAAAATCATCAAAACCTTTAAGAGAGTGAATCTGGAAGTCAACATATAGATCATATCAAATCTGTTATTACTCTTGGCAGTGGTAAGGTCATCCACATACATATTCTTGAACCTCGCAAAACTGAAAATAAATCATATTCAAAGGGTAAATAAGAGGTTGATGAACCATTACCCATCATTGATGATAATAATTTCTCTCATGCACCTCCATTTCCCAGACAATAAAAACAAAGAAATTGAACCATTCCCCAAAGTTATATGAAATATTCAAACATGTAAAGGTCGATATTCATTTGTTAGATGTCATCCAACAGATACCATCTTATACCAAATTTCTGAAAGATTTGTGCACCGTTAAAAGGAAACATCAGGTAAGAAATAAAACTTTTCTAGCTGAACAGGTAAGTTTCATTCTCTCAACCAGTAATGTATTAAAATACAAGGACTCTGGTTGTCCAACTATTTCATGTATTATTGGAAATCAAAAAATTGAACATGTTTTGCTTGATCTTGGAGCCAGTGTCAATTTGTTTCCATTTTCGGTTTACCAACAACTTAATATTGGCGAGTTAAAACCAACCTCAACTATTATTTTACTTGTCGATAGATCAATCAAGGTACCGAAAGGAATTGTGGAAGACGTGTTAATACAAGTCAATAAATTCATATATCATATGGATTATATTGTCTTGGAAACACAACTTGTAACTGACAGTTATAAGCCAATTCCTGTAATACTTTTATTTTTAACAACAACTAATGTTTTAATTAATTGCAGGAATGAAATCATGAATTTGCCATTTTGCAATATGATATTGAAACTTAATATCTTTAACATATGCAAAAAACCATACAATGAGGATAGTGAAGACGAGAATATAGAAATAAATTAACCAATTGTGGATGAATATATTCAGGGAAATTTATCTGATCTTATAAAAATTTGTACATATAATTTTCTTGAATCAAGTACACAATTAGATTCAGATATTTCTAATGATTTTTTATTTGATTCTACACAAATACTGGAAGATTATGGAGAGAAGCAAAATCTTGAGGAACTAGGAATACTGGAAGAAGAAAAACATGAGGCCCAATTTGGAATTAAAGATTTTGTCAGAAGAATTGAAGTATGCATCTCTTGGAGATGAACAAAACCCACCCTGTGGAAATTTCTTCATCTATCATAAGCGATCAAGAAGGAAAAATACTTCCAGAATGAAGCCATCAAGGTATGGAAGAAACTCTTGCAAAACTCCACAGATATTTTCCTTCTCTCCCTAAAAATGCTTTGATGAAAATTTACAAAGCACACACCGAACGAATGAGGCTTTTTATGATCCATGGTATTCCTAGTTATATTTGTTGGGTAATTGAAGCAAAGGTTTGCTTGGAAGGTGAGTCATCCGACTCTTTCATTTCTTACATGTCTGGTTTAGAGAAAAATATTTATGCTAAAAAAATGAAGAGCTAAACAATTAGGTGTTTGTTATAAATACGCATGCTGGACGTGCAACACTCATTGTCGTTCTTTAGGAATGATGTCTGACAATCGCGAAGATAAAATTCAATTCATTAGAGATGGCTTGAGTAAGGACTCTTTAGATGATATATCACTGACTCTTGAGAAGCATCCTAGTGGACATGTTCATCAAGTAATTCATAATTTTCATACATTATTTCAAAAAGAAAGATAACAATACAGTCTCGGAAATCTGACTTTAAAATACCTTGTTTACCAATTTATAATAAAATTGGATGGGAAGCATATCCCCGACCCACGGAGGGCGTTCAAGCCGTTACTGGACGTAAAACTAGAGGAATAGGTGAGCCACAATCACAACTACCAGTACATATTTTTTTAATTTATTGCTTTGATTTCATTTACTTTAAATTACTGTTTTAATTTACTTTAATTTACTGTTTTGATTTCCTTTACTTTTTCCGACAGTAGCTAAACGTTTTGACTTTCATGATCTATTTTACTGTTCATCTAACAAATGTCATTTTGCAAGTACTAGTGCTTTTATTACTCACCCTTTTTCAGGGTCCATAATACAACTCGTCATTTTTCTCTTCAACACATCTAGATTAGAGAAAGAACAAAAATATAGACAACTTCAAGAAGACTAGTCGTTGTGTGTTTTATGGAACTAGCTTTGGAACTAAATCAGAATTTGTTGAGGCTGCAAAAGAATTGGGTAGAGTTATGATAGAAAGAAATATGCACTTAGTATATGGCAGTGGCAATCTTGGATTGATGGGATGTGTTTCAAAGGCCGTGCAAAAAAGTGACAGTTAAGTTTTGGGGATCATTCCAAAACCTTTAACAGAGGAAAACCTCATCGAAAAATCAAATGGAGAAGAATGCATTATCTCACGTATGTCTAAAAGACTTACTGAAATGATCAATCATGATGACGCTTTTATTGCTTTACCAGGTGGGCTGGGCACGTTAGAAGAAATATTCACAGTTGCGTCATAGGCAAACTTGAACATTCACCAAAAACTCATTGGACTACTTAATGTTGATGGCTTTTTCGATTTCTTTTTGTATTTCTTGAGGATGCCAAAAGAAATGGGTTTATTTCAAAATCGGTAAAAGATATCTTCCTAACTACAAGAAAAACTGATGATTTAATTGACCAACTCTTAACTTATGAACCAAAAATCGACCCCATTCTTTCCAAGTTGAACTTGTCTGGTAACGATCGTGGCAAGAAGCTTAGAGTAGACTTGAATCTTAATCTCTAATTTTTTTCTTTTAAATAGTCATAGATTCAATTTTTAATTCCATACTAATCAGATGATGTCTTCCAAAGTCTACTTCTTCTTTTTCAGACATTGGGGACAATGTCTCAAATTGGTTGGGGGAGGGGATAATTGACTAGATAGTTTTTGTTTTAATGTTTTGTTGTTATGTTTATCATTCAAAAAAGTTTTGTTTTGTGTTGTTTTTGCATTGTTGTTATTTTGTGTGGAAAAAAAAAAGTGTTTTGTGTTAATTTTCTTTTGTGTTTTTCAAAAAAAAAAAACTACACACAAACTAACAATAAATTTTTGA